>CALNHX010003380.1:0-151275 GCA_940337035.1 Agriotes lineatus | reverse complement strand
TTCGTCTTGTGAAATATCAGGATCAACAGATGCTGAATGACCATAGAAGATAAAATACGTAAAAAGGAATGGACAAAAGAAGAAAGCATTGGGACATATTGTTAGTTCAATGCTTCTTGTCTCGCATAAATTTCTGCGCCTAGTATTCTCCAGCTGCAAGTCAGAACGTGGCTCTGTTTTTTTTTTGTAAATTTTGACTGTATATACTGTAAATAATGAAATAGGCTATGGTATTGTAACTTATTTTGTCATATTCAAACAAGCTACAAAGATAAAACAAAACTTTGAAGTTTAGCACAAACTTAAATAAAAATATTTTTCTAGCACATTCTTTTAGGACGAAGCCAAAAAATTACATGGTTACGACCATCGGTCACCGAGATACTATAAAGCAGCTTTCTAAAGTCCGCGAATGTGAAGTTCTACGGGATACCGAGAGGGAATCACAAGGGGGGGGGGGACTTTTCGAAAAAGATATTTCTTGTAGAGTTCCAATAACTGGTTAAAGTTCAGCTTTCCACTAATTATTCCCGACGTCGTCCCTTCCTGGGCTACGTGGTGCAAATCACTGATCGGCAAGGCGAGACACGCGTAGTGCTCAAAACACGCAGAAAAAAATAATTTATTATTTTTACAACAATAAAGCAATGCAGATAGTTTCTTCACTAATAATATCTTCATTCCTGTCTACACACTTCATACTGAAAGTATGCATTCATGTGCAATAGTTTTCAAAATACCTCGATGCTGAAATTTATACCGCTCTTTTCCGGTAGGTTTTCTTTGAATGATTTTTGTAGCATTTGTTAAAAATAATTTTGAAATTAATTTGATATCAGAATCTAGAAAGAATAAGCTTTTCAATAGTTTGAACATTATTGAAAAATATTAAAAAATGAGCTTGTTAGTGCGATGTACGCATAAAATTCATCAATTTGCAGTAACAAAAAAAATCGGAAAATATTCTTTTCTGGTCTTTTGCAATCGCAAACGGAATGGAGCCCTCCATTTTTAGATCCGCAAGGTCATTCCAGATGGTGTACATTTTTTAAAAACTATATCTTCGAGTGCTCACCTAAGCATTTTAAAAGTGTCTTTTGTTATGCCAGATTTCCGACTAACTATAACGTATCCTCTAATTGCAACTATTATTTTAATTAAAACCTGATACTGTATTCAATGTATATTCGTTTAAAATTAATTGACCGGATAGCATCTGAAGAAGAATTCTCGCATTATCATGTAAATATAGATTACTTTTCGCTACTATGTTTTACAATGAAGTTTGAGGCTTTAATTCTTACAGCGTTTCCCCGGTATGAAATTTATGATTCTTAAGAGACTTCGTGCAGGAATAAATAACAAAAATTCTTTAAAGTTTCCTGTAGATTTTGTTCGAGGAGCTGTTTCTCATTGTCAAGTCGGTTCCGGCATGATGCGGTTTGTTTTAGCGGTACACTTCTGCAGGGTGTCCCATTTTCGATTGGATTAAATGGAACATCCTGTTATTATCACAGCTGGAAGAATATAGTTTGCACATTATGGAATCCACTTTTTGAGAGCAACATTATGGTAAAAACAGAAATGGAACATCACTTTTCATTTTCGAGGTACACAGTTGAAAATTTCAAGATTTCTATATGATATCACAGTTTATTTGTTTTTTAAATTATCAAAAGTATTTTTGAGTTACAATATCACAGTATCAAATAATAGCTACTAGCAACCAGTGAGACAAATGTCTCATTTAATAAAACAAAAAAGACCGTTTTTCAAATAGAACAGCGTCCCGGACGGACGGAAATTACGTGATTTCTCGAAAACCGGAAGTGTCACGTGACTGAAATTCTATTCCTGACCTGACATGACCATTCCAAACATATAACTTTCATAACTTTTTTTTCTATCTCTTACGGTTTGGCTGCTGAAACAGCGTCCCGGACGGACGGAAATCACGTGATTTCTCGAAAACCGGAAGTGTCACGTGACTGAAATTCGGTTCCTGACCTGACATGACCATTCCAAACATATAACTTTTTTCTGTATCTCTTACGGTTTGGCTGCTGAAACAGCGTCCCGGACAGACAAAACAGCGTACCGGACAGACAAGTCTATTAGATAAAGGATTTATGCAACAAGTTTTAAAAGTTGACGTTTATGCACGAGACATGAAAATTATGAAACGAAGCCAAAGACATAAACGACTTTTAGCACGGGATGCATACAATATTTTATGTACTCCAGTGAGATAAGTAACGCATTACGTCACTCATTTGACACTATTTCAGTTAGGTAATGAAGCTCATTACACCACTCAGTTATGTAATGGTTTCATTACGCAACTGAGTTGTGTAATGACTTCATTACGTAACTGAAATAGTGTCAAATGCATGACATAATGACATTTGCCTACTAAAATATTTTTGAAAATGACAGATCTGACATTTCTCTTAATGCACTTTTCTCAATTTTAGGCAGTCGTAGATAAAATTTTGTACAATACATGTGTGATAATGCTACGCACTCGTTTGTAACTTACACACACGTATATTAATGATGCTGTTATCCCACTTGTATAGTAAATAACTATTATCTACTACCTTAATTTTACAAAGGTTTGCATCTACGACACTTCTAATTTATGTCATAATAAACAGTAGACCATGCCGCGCGGACGAATGTTTGCGAATGACAGTAATCAAGGTCAGTTACGAAATGTAATTATTAATACTCCACATCTGACTGTATTCATTACATAATGCTTTCATTATTTCAAAAACACTTTACCTGTAACACAAGAAGCAACTAGAATAACTTTACAAACGTCACTTCCCAGTTCGAAATTGTAGTGTTATAACCTCACTTCACTTTTAGCACATGCGCTAAAAGTAAACAGCTGATTTCTTTAACCATGGTAAACTATAAAACGTCACTTTTAGTGAAACAAGCTAGCGCTAAAAGGCCTACTTTTAGAGGAGGTCGTAGATAAAACATGTTTTTAGTTTTTCAAATACACAGGGTCCGGAAACGACGCGGAGTAAAAGACATTTCTAAAAGGTTGAGGGTTACATAAAATTTGCTTACATAAAGTTGTAGGTATGAAGGTGGTGTAAATTACTAAAATATTTTCATTATACAGGGTGGCTTAAAAATATGTGGCGAACTATACTTTCTTTTTACTTCCTTTACAATAAAGGAAGTATTGGATTCACCCCAAAAATTCGAAATTGAGTTTTCAACAGATCTTCACGTTTTAGAGTCCCTGAACCAAAAAACATATTTTTTTCATTGGTTTGTCTGTGTGTCTGTCTGTTTGTGTGTATGTCTGTGAACAGAATATCTCAAAAACGAAAAGAGGTATGGGGTTGAAACTTTATATATAAGTTTTGTGTACCATGTAGATGCGACAGCAAGCTTTTGAAGAAAATCGCATAACCGGAAGTAAGTGGTTACTCTTGTGATTTTTCAGTTTCTTTCGATTTTTTTCAAAAACGGCTCTACCGATTTTTTTCAAACTTCACATTTTTATTACATTTTGAATGTGTATTGATGTGATTTTCCAGTTGAATACTTCTAAAATGGGTTTTTTTGTTTTTTTTCTATTTTTTTATTCACTCCTATTTTAAATTGAACACCCGGTATATTATTACATTTTTGAATTCATCTTAAAATTCTAGATAAAATTTGTCTCTTCAACTAACGCTCTATTTTGTAGATACCGTTTTTGCAGAATTTGTAATTTTTGAAAATTGTTCACAAATGCTTAAAAATTTAAAATCAAATTTTTGGTTAATTATAAGATCACTGTAAAAGGAAGTTGTGTGCGTGTATCACACCAAATTTTTTTAATATAAAATGTCCTGCATTTGGATAGCTCAAATGTTTTGCATCGAAATGCTAATAATTTTAATATTAACTTGTAGCGCTCTAAAGTTTATTATTTAGGAGATACCAGCGATTTTATGCTAAAAGATGCGGAATGTCAGGCGGCTGCTATAAGTAACAGAAAAGAAGTGAATGATAATGAACTTTACCAAAAAAATATGTTTTTGTCAGTAACCTTTTGAGTCTGAAATTGCGACTCTGGGTATAATGCTAGGTATACAATGGTCTTGAAAATTTGCAAATTTAAGAATTTCGTATTTTCTGTAAATGGAACACCCTGTATGTTTTTGTATGATTGAGAAGCCTTTCTTTTGATATGTTATTTCATATCCCTAAATTCAACGTTTTTCAGATATCCGACACTCAACAGAAGGAACAATTTAAACCCTTTAAAGTGCTTTATTTAAAGAGATAATAAAAAATTCTATTAAAAGCATATTTTAAATGCAATAAATTTGATTGAAAGAGTTTCCAGCATGTATAGTAAATAATATAGGAAACTGAACAACGTTTACAAACTGGTTGTTTAAATAATTAGATTAAGTATTGATTTCCAGGTATCGTTATCAATTAATATATAAAACAAATGAATTAAAAAAACTGCATTGCTCTTTAATTTCATGACCTTCTGAATATACACTGACGCCAGAGTTTTTATATTACTAATGCGCAAACTCAAGTCATCCAATTGTAACAATAACGGGGTTTTCCATTTAATGCCATCGAAAATGGGATACAAATATTGATCGGTACTATATAATATTTGAAAGACTGATTATTTACAGTAGAAAAATGTGAAAACTTAATAACCTTGTGAAACAATTAACGCTAATTACAATCTCTGAAAAACATACATTTCCACTGTGTCATTTGGAATAACCTGGTTTTTCTCATGTGAAGGTACTCGCTTAAATCACCAACATTCCATTAGTGTTTCATCTAGTCGGAGTACAAGCTGATACCCATTTACACTGTAAGCTGTGCCTATAATACTAGTAGCGGGCTGCGGAACCTTCGTATTGCAACGTACAAGAATCATTATAAGGTAGATGATGGTTAATATTTGTTCTAAGTGCTTGATTGTATCGTACCGGTAAATTCCCATTTACGACACGTAATAAGCTTATTGCGTGCTGAGTTGCTCATCCGAAGGGGGGCGGGTCTTAAACTGGAAGACCAAGAGTTCGCTTGCAAAAGTCAAATCAGTCGATACGGGAAAAATGCTGTTATTAATGTTTAGGGCTCGTCCTAGTGCTAAAGTCGATAATGTATTATTAGAAATTTTCTGGCGATGAGAAATGTGCATCATGCTCAACTCCGGGGTTGGACCTGCCCTCTACATCTTTGAAAATGTTTTTTAGCTGCGAAGCATGAGGAACTGCACTGCGCTTTACAAATGAAAATGATATAGGACATTTCAACGAGCTCTATTAAGAGAAAAAGGTCAGATGGAAGCGGCCACAGATAGAGACCGCTGGATAGGCTTTATGCGATGTGAGTATTTATTAAGGTAGGTAAAAGTTATAATATTACATATTCGTGTAGGTCAGGCTTGCAGCTGCAACCGCAACAAGGATTTTTCGAAACAGTTACTCAGAATTTTACCTCAACGTCATCAATAAAGCTAGCTGACAACCCGCGAAAGAATTCCACGGGAGAAAATAATGTAGATATATTTGGAGCAGAGTGCTGAAGGCATTGCTGCGCTGCTAACGAATATATATACCAAAACTTTTTTCAAAACGACAACTTAAAAGTACATACAAAAAGTGAGTGGTATTTTACACATTCAAAACAACAAGTTCAGTTTACTTGTGAAAACACATGCCAAAAGTGACGATATATACGCCTACACAATTTTATTCTAGTACACTATACACTACTTAAAAGTAGCGGTAACTCACACATGCGACGTATAATTATAAAAATAAATAGGCGAGTCCCTGATCAAATGCCAAAGTCAAAAGAAAAGACGGAGCCCGGGCGTCGTAGAAAATTTTGACCGAGCTCTCCGACATAGTTGAGCGATAAAAGATAGCTCTACGGACTAGAATGGCGAAAATTCTGCACGCTAGACAGAGCGAACGTTTTCAGAACTTTGTTTGAAAAAGGGACAGCTGCAGTTCAAATATTTTCCACGAGCATTCCGTATGATAAACGATTAAAGATCAGACGATAGGGGATTGGTTTTGTAAATTTACTAGTCTGCTATTCGGGAAACCTGAGTGCCGATTTTCATTAAAAAAATCCTAAGATGCTAATAGTGGGAGGTTTGCATTACCTGTTTGTACAACTTTTCACTGTTTTTGATCATGTAAACGGCTAATTTAATTATTTCTTGCAATGGCTATATTTCACTTGATTTATAATTCTATAATCTTAAAGGCGTGACATTAGTGGCACGCTTATGGATTACTGTGTAGAGTAGCCTAGTATCAATTTTTATAAGGGTAACTCGCCGTTTCTAACTTGATTATTTAGATGACACAACATTTATAATTTGTTAAAGTATTATTTTGTAGATGTAAGTTAAAGCCAGGCAGTGTTTTCAGTTTTATAAAGGAGCTATTTATTACCTTGCTCTTATAAATGGGCTTTTATTTTAGAGATAGTATATACTAAGATTGTAACGCTAGCTCCTGCATCAAATTTTAATTATACACAAAATGTATTAAATTTGTTAGATCGCCTAATCGAGCCCCACATTTATCCGGCGATCGGTTTCATGATAACAGACTCGTACCCGCTATGCGCAAAGTGGCGCTGAATGATCGACGGCGTCGTTTCCCACTCCATGAAAACTTAGGACGAGTACACCGATAACGAAGGCACCGAAGAGTATATAAGAAGACTCCGAGACCAGTTTACTTCTCTTGAGTTCACCGATCCTGACCAGCAACACTGGGCTCAGACGGCGCAGTCCTAGTCCTGTCCCTTGGACTTTAGATCCATTCTCCTGAACTCCCCTCTTCTTTTTTGTCCGGGTCTCCTGAACTGGCAGCTTTCCGTAGATAACTAATCCTGTACAGTGAAACCGTTAGAATTAAATTTTGTCTTGACAGCTGCACTGTCTTGCAAAATAGAAAACTTCAGGCTTAAAACCTAGTTTGGCAGCTGAACTATCTTACAGGGTAACCGCTTAAAGCGACTCCTTATCGCTCTGTTCCTAAGCGCAAATACGGCATCACGAATCACTTCGCCGAATTGTTTAACCCGCAAAATAACCTAAATTTATTAATAACAGTGCCTACAGGAATCGTATTACACGTTCCGCCGGAGGGCGGTTCGAGCCCTATAGCCGCATGTATTAAACTTACCTGGAGGGTCCAATTTGGACGTCTAAAGTCGACTTCCTGGTGCCTGAAGGTAGAGCCCGGCTTTCACGAATTCATCGCAGGCGAGCTGTTAAGTTCGTTTTCCCGGTTAAAAACGAGCAAGTTTAACCTGGAGGAATTCGCGGCATCGTCACTCTAGAACCAGCGCCATCCTGGGGCCCCGGCACTCCCCGCACCATCTTCTACGAGCACCCAGAGTCGCAGGTATCATTTAAATCTATTCATTTTCGCACCTGACTACAGCGCTTGGAATGTAAACAGAGCAGCCAGCGAAAGACCAATAACGTGGACATTTCACCTACACGGGCGAAATCTATACTCTACCCCAGCTCGCATGCTACCGCCATCAACCCGTGAGCGCTAAAAGAGTTGCGGATCTACCAGGAATGAAGAAACGCAGTCCCAAAGGAAACCGTAAATTTACAGAGTAATTTATAATTTGTATATCTAGTTAAAAACGTGATATTGTTGTTGTAAATATCTGGTGTTTTGTCTGACCATATATATTTGAGTTTAGTGAACATATTTCTCCGATTTGAGTAACCGTGGTATAAATTTAGAGCGCCCTTCGCACGGACGTTTGAAACGGTACAAGATTAGACATAGAAAGAAGCGTTTGAGACGGTTAAAGTTTGTAATGGGTAAATTATGTATAGATAATATGCGACAGTAAAGGCGTATAAAGTTGACTTTGCATTGATGTATCTACAGAAAGTATACTTGGTGGCGAGACGTAAATTGTTTTTGTACAAATCCATTAAAGTCATTACACCAAGATACTACATCCTATGTGAAAGTAAACAGAAGAAGCTTTGTATTAAAATGCGTTTACATATGCGCGTAGAATGTTTAAACGCAGTGCATCCCTAAACTAGGGAGAAACGTTGTTCACAACCCTTTACTAGAATAGGAAGGGTGAAATGAGAAAACAGAATATTCTAAATTTGAATAAAACGGGAAAAAACTACTTTAATTACATATTATTTTGATATCTAAAAATTTGACAATTTGAAATCTTAGGAACATAATTTTCTAATATTGCTCTGAGAAAACATGTAAAATAATGTTTCTATTGAAATTACAAATATTTTTGAAAAGTATGAAAATCATTTATTATTAACAATAGAAACCATTTAGAAATTTATTTGAAGCATCGCTTTTGCACATTTTTTAAAGCAAAGCCATAATATATCGGCTTTATTTAACATATAATTGAGGAATAATTATTGCTCTATGAAAATATATTTGTAATGTACTGGGAAGCTCCAACAAGGAAAAGCACCCCACAAGGTTCCGGAAACTGTGCGTACTCAGCATATCACCTTCAGCTGATATGAATCTTATATTACTGAAAATGCGTACTACTGCATTTTGCTTCACAATAAATCAAACACAAAGTAATCTAATACTGCTATCTTAAACACATGTAATATGGTCACATATCTGTTTGGGTCAGCTGTAATCTAGACCGTATCATATTACATTTAAATCTTCTAGCTAACGTGCCGTCACTGCAAATTTACAGACTACAAAAAGTAGTATTGATGGACTGGTGGAAAACCAGCCACAGTACCAAATGGTGATTAGCGCACCCAGACCTTTATACAAACAGGGCATTATCGCGCATGCACAGTTATTACTCCTATTACACAAGAAGTACTTAACTATAACGTAATAAGCTATTGGTGCCAATCTAGAGCCGAAGGCTCGCGACTCCGGCTCGTTGATGTACTCCAGCGGAAGCTGGGTCGGGAAGACGGCAAAAGTTCAGGTAAACTCCGTTTCGGGAGGATCGATTCCGGCAGCTGCTGGACAAGCAGGAATGGGTATATAACTTAGCTCTAAAAAGAACTCTGTTCTTGCAAAGGAAATAAAGCGTCGTTAAGTTACAATATTAACAATGTAATAATTCAAAACCGCACCATGCACATCAATACTTAAAAATGTCAAATCGGTAGTTGCATGCAACGTCAGAACATTAAATTCGCTAAATCTTCAAACACTCTTAGGGTCATTTAATTATCGCACATATTTTACGCGTTAGAGAAGGAAGAAGAGATAACATATCGTTTGTTTCTTCGCGCGGAGCCCTTCAGTCTTCAAACCTTCAAGTAGAGAGGTTGCTGGCAAAATAATCGTTTCCGGCGTGAGAAGGCCTAGTGAGTTCTAAGGTAGACTAGAAGCTATGAAGCAATAACACCTCTGGGGCAAATTATGTCAAACAGTCGGATGTAATTAGCTGTCACTTTACGGAATTTTCGTTTACCCTTTCGTCCTGAACTATCGTGCCGTTTTCATGTCGACTTTCTAGTCGGGTTTAAGAAAATATTGATGCCTTGCACTGCAATCAATAATTTTGTATCATTTTCGCATCCCGATGTAGCCCTGGAATTCGTTATCGAGGGCCGACCGATGCCCGAGGTTTATTTTGCCCGCAAATTTTGCTTCCAGTTTGACGACTTGCGGGATGCGGCCCATCTACCACTCTGTCTAGCGCTCGGGATTCGTGACCACCTAGAAGCTTCAACTTTAGCCGCCGCCAACGTGTATAACTGCACCCAGATAAGTGTATACTGTAAGTATTATATGGCATGAGCTATTTATCATTATTTCTGTAATACAATTTCATGTGCATGTTATCTGAAGAGATATTTTAAATATTACTGGTTGACTTTTATTGTGAAGCGCAGTGCAGTTTAGCGAATTTACAAATAAAGCAGCCTAGTCATTCTGACTAGGGTAGGTTACAAGTCCGGAGCGGAGCTGAGCATCAACTACGGCTTTCCCTGCTGGAACCTCTAGTAAGTACCTTTTCGACCTTCCCCGAAATCACTAGAGTGGCGCCTAATCAATAATAAACAACTAAATGTTATATGTTTTTACCGATTCGACCTTTTTATAGTCGAACAGCTGTTTTTGTGGGCCGAATACTCGACCCACTTCACAATGCAGCTAACCGTGTGCTTTTTTCACGTAAAACAACTTTAATCGTGATGTCTCGTTACATACCAATTGCAGGGGTATCGGCCTCTCCTCTTGGAGGAGGTTTAGGCACTAAAACCCCACTGTTGTAAAAGCTTGATTGGGGAATCGCAATAGAGTTGACACTAGATCTTTGTGACAGTTGAAGTGCTTGGAGATTGAACCCCGATTTTCTGGTTTAGAACCAGAGGCTCTACCTCTAAGCCAACACATCCATTGCGTTGTTGGTATTATTAAGGTTAGTTGTGTGTTTACATTTTTTATTGGTTAATTCAAATGTTTTTAGTATTTTTACCATGAAAGTTACGCAAAACTGAACATTGATTAGTTGATGGTCAGCCATTTTAAAAGAAATAATTTTCGAAAGTTTTAGTTAAACTTGTGATTTATTAAATTAGACAGGATTCAGTGCTAGGGGAAATGAGGGGGGGTGAGATCAGAATCCTGACCTATGTGTAATTGACCTACTGTTTACTGTGTTAAGGCAATAGGCAAATGATTTATATTGTTTACATTAAAATCACATATCTTTTAATTGGCCACTTTCAGTAAATATTACGAAAACTGTTAAACAACATACGGCCGATATTACATATAACTGGCGCGGATAATCTATTAGCTTCGGCCTAATCGGCCTCGGCCACAAAATGTTTCCTCGTCCGTTATACGTTCAATATCGGCCTAATACCGTTAAATATTGGGTTGGTTTTGTTTATTTTTAGGGACGGAAAATGAAGTGGTATTGTGTTTTTACTGGCCATTTGACTTTATTTGGCTGCCATAATACGCGTTGTAATTTAGTATAAAAATAAAACTGCAGGTTCTACCAAGTTAGACTGTAATGAGCACGCCTTAGAAGTTAGAAGTAATTAATTATGTACGTGCAGCACTGCACCACTTTAATGGTAGTCTCTCATTTAGCATAGCATGGTTAATTGTCAGTAATGCTGGTTGTGACTGCTACCGCAGGAAATAAAAATTTTCCGGGTTCCCCTGATTGGATGATTTGCCTGCGCATGAAATCGTGAGGTCATTAAGGATGTAACAGATAGTGACGTCAGAGAATGATTGCATTCATCGCATTAGTGGGGGTCTTGCAGAAGGCCCAGGTATACAGGTGTAAGTAGGTAAAGGGGGAAATATCGATCCTGTGCGGCGTCTGCGGCGCTTGTTGCGTCACGGGACGTCACTGTCGCCGTTCCGAGCATTGCAGACACACGTTCCCTCACGCACCCCCCAATAGCCGCAGGCCTGTTGACTTGAGCGTGGTTCATTTAATATTAATGGGCTATCTAAAAATGCCTTTCAAAAACATAGTTGTAAACAACACGCCGATAAAGATTCCACTATTCAACAAACAGGTTGCTACTTTGCTACTGGACGCACGGTTAACACCGAAGCGACGACGCGTGGCTTCTCCCTCGGAAAAGTTTTCTTCCAGCTTGAATTATGGGCTGTTTAAAGAATTTAAAATTGTGAGAAAATGCCCTCCATATGTATATCAACCCACTACCAGCTTTTATTATCGGTTTCTGTATTGAATGTGTTTGTGACATAATAGTTGTCATAGCAACGTTGTTCACGGCGATATAGAAATTATATTAAAGCTTTCTGGAGTAAAAATAATACTAATAGCTAATATTAATGTGGGCTATATTAGTAATTCCAGACAAGTTTTAATATGATTACTATATAATCGTGTTGAATTGACATTCGAATACATTTTTATTTAGTACTGTATCATTCGATTGAAATTTAAATTCGTAACTGGAAACCTGTCCGCATCGCGGTTTTAGGGTAGCTCGGTTTCGTTGGTGACTTTAGTTATCAACAAGTGTCCTATTTATTAGTACACCTGTGAGTTTGCGACACCCACTTTACTCGTAAATACTGAGATGCGACATAGTCCAATGTATTGGACTGCTATGGGTACATATAATCAATGACATGTCTTAATTGCATAGCAACCATTTTATTGAGAAGAAAACTTTTTAAGTACAAATAATGTAGTGCACAGAGAATACAAAGAGGAAGAAGGGTCTGGTAGATGACATTAGAAGAGTAGTAGTGGAAAACTGACAACAGATGGCTGAAGACAGACGAAAATAAGAGAAGGTATACATCCTGCAAGTGTATGACCGCGGCTGCTTGATGATTATATTGATTGGTTGGTAACATACAATATTAATCGAAGTATTTTTGTGTTTATCATGCGTCTAAATTGGTTTGAGCTTTATATACGAGAATTTTATTTTCAAGAAGAAGTCTTCGTATGACCAGTGCATTTTAAGCTTTCAGATTAAGTTGTTTCTTTTAATTTTAATGTGTGATGTCCAGATTAGTTTTTTGCTTAAATGAATTTCCAGGTTTTTAAATTATAATTTGACTTATATTGCAGCATTTTCAATTGTTACCTGTGCTTGCACAAATTTGTCATTATTACATTAATGTACCACCTGCTGAACTAATTCTGGGGGTTAATATAGATATGAATAATTTCTGATATGAGTGCACCATTAATGGATAATATGATTGTTGTCACCGCTCAATGCTCTAATACGCAATAACACTGGAATAAACTAACGATACTCTTACAACATATACAACAATATAAGCTGGATAGAGAAATGTGAATTCCCAAAACAGTTCCGTAATCAATAGTGTTTAACGAGCCAGCTAAGCTACTTGGGAGGAAGGTGTGGGTTAACACTAAAATGGTTTTAACCAAATATGGGCGCCACCAAATTGATTGGTCAACAATTCGCGAATCTATAGAAAATATGGTAACTTACATTGAAAGGAGATAGCTCAAAATTACATCTATCAGACGCAGGCCTTAAAAAAGTAGAACTTGTGATAGAAAGGAAAAAAATAAATACTGCGATAATCTGGTATTAATTTTCAATGCCTACATGCAGACACGTCATATTAGAGGATAGTTCCTCGTACTGAACAAAATATTGTATCTAAGTTGTTCAAAGACAAGGTACCTACGTATGTATTGAGTCAAACTCAACATTAACCCTGCGGTATGTACATGCTGCGTTTCAACCTCGCGTAGCTGCTGGATAGAGTGGTACCAACGTAAACAAATCGTGCAGACTATGCTAGCAAAGTCAAATTGAGCCATAATCGCCAGCAATTTCATAAACTGGACAATCTAGGTACGCAAGTCCATAATGAGATTTGAAATTCATCAAATAAGAAAAGAAAGGCCTTGCGTATAGTCCAGTCATTAGACACATAATAATAGTGTTTTGGTGCAAAAGGTTGAGGAGTTTTGAAACTCGGCAGAAGTTCAGACTTGGAGGTCCTTAACATGCACCTAAGTTTGCGACCACCTGCAACCGCCGGTCGCGCCGCCAGTTTTTTGTATATAACTCGGTTCCTATAGGTTTTAGAAAAAAAAAATTCAAATGAGAAGTTGAAGAGAATAAAACTTTCTACAAAATCGCATTTATAGTTTTTTTGTCAGACTAATACTTCCCGAGTCAAAGGGCCGAACAATAGAACTTTTTAAAATCTCATAAAAGCGGCATTTGCATGGTACTTTTTACCAATTATCCACAAACTAGCCTACCTTTTTTTTTTAATTTTATAGGCTCTCAATATCTATACAATCTATCCTTAATAAGGATAATAGGTAGGTACATCTTATGACTAAATATTTTAGCGATAAAGTAACCTGATATGACAAGTAGGGAATTATTGAAGTAATTAATACTTATACATTATAAATTTATAACAGTAACTAATTGAACTTAAGTAGAATTATTCTATGACAAGTAATGGTTTCGAAATGTTATAGTGTTAGTCAAATCTGGTTGAAAGATCCGATGGTTTGAATCTTTTTAGGCGTCTGGTATCACCTTCATGGTCTAGCAGTGTGGTTTCCAGATCGTTAGGATGCACCTGAAGTTGAGCACTGTGAGCAACACTATGTTTTTTAATTTCGTCGAGCACTAGTGGAACTTTGAAGTCGTTGTGAATTTGTACATTGGGCACGTACCACGGGGCATTAACTATTGCCCGAAACACCTTATTTTGAAATCTCTGGATGATTTCTAAGTTGGAATTGCTAGCTGGTTATACAGTGATATATACACTTTGCCTGTTGTCTCTATATGATTGATGTATTCACTGATGTAATTTTCGATGAAGCGATACTACAAAGGAAATTTAATTTCCATGTTAATACGAAGTTTGAAGATTAAAATTACACAGCCGATGTGCTCATCATTCCGACAGCCATCGACATGTCATCGTTTTTTACGCGTGTTTTCGTTGTCGGAGAAGATCGCGGAGCCTGAAATACAAGGAAGCTGTTGCGAATAACATTTTGTTTTTACATGCAATCAGTGGTTGTGACACAACCTCTGCCCTTTTTAACCAAGGAAAATTGAGGTTCCTCAGTCTCCTGGATACAAATGACTCTTTGCTTGAAACTATAGCAATCTTCCAAGAACACGAAGCAGATATGGATACTCTCGCTGCAGCTGATGTAGCGTTTTTATTGGCACTGTATGGCGGATCGTTTGAAAAGGACACACTGGATTCGTTTCGCTACCAGCATTTTACAAAGTCTGTGTTCAAGAACAAATTTAATCTCGCGTCCCTGCCACCCACAAGAGATGCTGCAAGGCAGCATTGTCTGCTATTGTATCACCAAGTTGCGATGTGGTGTGGCAAAAAAAGATCCTGAGCAATATAGCTCGATGCCGTTCGGGCTATGTCAGAAGTAGCCCCATTGCCATTTTAAAATGAATATCCTGTAAATGTCAAAAAGGCTGTGAAGGAGCTTATGAATGTCGGCAAACAGGTTTAAAATTCTCAGTGCTGTGTCTATATTGTAACGGGAAAACATGTGAAAACATTTCCGATTTGGTAGTGGATTCCGATCCCGAAGACCCAAACGAGGCTGATGACCTTGATTCGTTGGAGTGGGTGTTGGAGGAGACTTGAGACAAACAAGATTTGACAGATAGTAAACATGATGAACCAGGGACATCCCATAGTACAAAACGGCAGAAACCGTGCATGTGAGTTTGGAGTGTGGGTTAGGCCTACCGGGGATACCACGTTAAAAAAAAGCGCGCCACTCAACTCTACTTCCTGGGTGGTGTGGAAACGAGTTGATAGCCTACGTTTTTAGTACTTTACTGCACTAAACTATTTTAGGTAGGATAATTTATTCATAATTCGTAAAAAGTACCATGCAAATGCTACTTATACGAGACTTTAAAGTATTCGTCCTAACTCGGAAAGTATTAGTCTGACAAAAAAATATGTAAGAGATTGTGTAGCAAATTTTATCCTCTTCAACGTTTCATCGGAAATATTTTTTCTAAAATCTTATGGTGATACTTAGGGCTCCCACTCATACAATCCTGCAAGGTTTAAAACTCCTCAACCTTTTGCAACCAAAAAAGTATCTAATGACTGGACTAATACAAAAATCTGAAAATCTAGGAAATTCCAGAACAGCCCTCTAACCAAAAAGCGTTAATTTTGAAGGGTATAGATACAAATGCAGAATTAACGTAGTATGTACCGTTATAGGCCAAGATATGTAACATCCATTTTTCGTACCATCCTTTTTTATAATACAGCATACGAATGCTTTATCCTGTTCGCAATTGCGAGCATATCACGCTTCTATTTGGTTTTCAAAAACGGATGTTGTTGATTACTACAACTTTTTATGAATGGCACATGAAATGTCAAAGTAAAGCATTCATTGGCTTAAAAGGGTGCGAATTTTACGTTTTTTACACAAAGCCGTTATATTGCAAGGAAATACATTCATTTATGATCCTTGAAAAAAACATGATTTAAGTTGTAAAGTACTCTTGCAAATTATAGTCATGGCGCTGAGGTGTATTGTGTGTGAACGTCGCCTACCTTGGTTAATAAAAACTGGGCTTTGCAGGTGGCGCGTAAACAACCTTTAAATGAAAATTTCTGCTAAAACCAACACATAAAACCTGAACGATCTTATATAAATTCTCTACAATGCGTAAGGTGTGTCTATTACTTTGAAACTATTTAATAATACTAGATATTTTCATGGCAGTTTGACGTATATATCATAGTCATAAATCATAACATAACGTCTGAACAATGCATTTTTTTTTCGTTTTTGCTTCAGGGTTGGCAGCGCAATTAAAATAAAGATAAATACATATATCTTCGATTGCTTGAGAAAAAGATGGCATCTTATCGAAGGTTTTGGTTATGTTAGCACCATGTTTGTATATATATTGCTATGATACATAAAGAGCAGTCTATGTTGAAGAATAATTTAAATATAAAATTTGATATATCAATATAATCAAATAAGAAAAATTTATAAAAGAATTGCCTGTTTAATTGAAAGTTATTAATAGAATTTAATTTTGATGCAAACTAAGATGATATGTATAGCACTTGAGTATTCTTTAATGGTTTTAAAAGGTATAAGATAAATGTATGCCCAGATTACATATGACAAATATAATTTCTATTGAAATAATAAGATGAGTAGGTAGAACTCAAATTATTTTAAATTGTAGAGGGCATAAATAATTGTAACTTAGAAGCTAAGCAGTTTTTGTTACCATTATTAGAAAATCAACAACTAATAAATCAGAATAGGTAATTTTGATATGAATTTTGGATTTCAATAAAAAAATAGAAATTTACCCTAATTTTATTATGTAAAGTAGTGCAAGACTTTTAAAAAGGGTTTACTAAATTAACGTGGTGTATAAAAAAGAGAAACAGAAACCAGAGTGTAATTTGTGAAGATGAAGTTATTGAAGAATATTCGAAGGTTATTCAACTAGATACAAGCAAGTAGAAGCAACAAGAAAAGAATTAGATTTGGATGAAGTTATTTATTTTCATTAATACAAGTGATAAGAAGCACATCAGTAAAAGTTACACATTGCGAGAGATGTCGATGGAGTACTGAGGACCCGAGGATCTGATCACAGAGGACAGCAGAGGGACTTCAGGATTCGGCAGTACTGTTGGTTAATTACGACAGATATTGCTACCGTTGGAGCTAAGGAAGAAGAATATTAATCAAGGATCGTCTAATATAGCAAACTTGCCGTGGAGCTGTTGGAGCAGAGGGAACGTCTGGAACGTGACAGTAGCTTTGCTGAGGTGGAATGGGACCTTTCCTATTAGCAGCCAGGGTTTTGACAGATCGGTGCATATTTGTTATTAAGCAGCACATCAATACAGGACTAGCTAGTGGATCCAGGCTGTCGACATCAGGAGGAATGTTGTTTTTGGACGTGACATTCCAGCAGAAAAAGTGAAAGTTGTTCAGGTGGGTTTTTAAGTTTATCCTATTGAAGCTATATTAAATAAAAGACAGTTAAAAAGTGTAATTAATATGATCAAGTACTTACCTTAGGGCATTTAGTCAATTACATGTGAGTAGAAAGAATATTTGTCATTTTTAATTGAGAATACTGTCGGAGCTTTGTTTGAAGTGCAAGGTGACAGTGTTAGCACACAATCAAAAGTCATCATAAAAATAAAATTTCAATTAACAAACTACTAGATTATCGAACCACCCCCTAATAAGAGTCTCAAGGCGCTATTGATTTTTATAAAAAGTTGAAAATAATTATAATTATCAAATACATTGCATTGTGTAGGTACCCATATTACAAGTTAGGCATAGACAAACAAGTGGAGCCTCAACAATATATTGTTATGATATTGGCACAGGGGTCTAAAAATCAGATTAAAAGAATACAGTAATTAAAAATTATAAAGATGAATAGATGTGAAACGTATATTAAAATTATTAAGATGCATTTAGAAAATAAAGGAAATATAATTTATAATTTAATTAAATGAAGCTAATTGAGAAACAGTAGGATTCTAACTTAATTTAATATCTGAAATGAAATTGGAAATTAATGACAAATACTTTTTCAAAATATAATTGAACATAGTAGGTATTAATGAAATAATAAAGCTTTATTAGTGTGTTGGACTAAAAAATAAGCTAGATCGCTAAGGAGATGTTATTTATTGATAATAGAAAATTTTTGAAATGAAAATCATGTAACAGCATTTTGTAAGTTGAAATTTAGAAATAAACCTTTTTTTTAAGTTTTTAAAACATGTTTGGTGTATAAAAGGGTCAAAATTTGAAATAAAATTGGCGTGGTGTAAAAAGAACAAAAAGTAAAATGTTAAAAGGATAGAAGATGTGCAGACTATATGGATGAAGATAGAGAATGTGGTGAGAATACCAAACTAATACAGTTATAATCTACAAAAGCAAATAAAAGGAAACGAATGCTGAATTAAGTTTATTGTAAGATTACATTTGCATCGATTGAATTGGATAACAAGGAACCATTTACAATGGAAGAAGATTACACAGGGTGAGCATATTTATGGGGCTTATCGAGTGATATCTGGTGGCTTGTCTCTGGTCAAGATTCTTGGTGCTAGGTTGTAGCGGACTTCATATGAGTGATTTGGGTTGAACATTAAAGTTACGCAACTACGACTGAGGTCTATTTGGATCTATAATGTGGTGAAGCTGTAGATGCTGATTCCTGTGGCAAACTAGGTTTCTGTGTTGATTTGAATCCTGATTCTGGACATTTTGGCAGTTGGTTGTCGGTTGAGACCTTCACCGTGGCTTTGAGTGGAGCAGTTGTGTGGCGTGGTCAGTTGCAGAGTTGGACGAACTGGTTTTAGCAGAGGAGAGTGTTAAGTTCAATAAAATGTAACACAATTCAGGTATTAAATAAGAACTGAAAGAAAATATAGATTCAAGTGTGTTCATTTTAATTAAGTACTTACTATTTGAGATTGTTGTATGACAAATGTAACGATGAAGTATTTCTAATTGAATTTTCAAAAACTAGTTTGAAGTGTCAGTTGACAGAAGTTTTGAATTGTCATAATTAAAATATGAAAATAACATTTCGGAATACGCAATGTAGATTAAAAGAAACCCGATCTGATTTTCAGTCAAGTGTATTTACTGGGGCTAGCAGAAAATAATTTTGAATATCCAAAATAAATAAATGGGCAATTAACAAACGAGCGATAAGTCGAAATTGAAAGAGTCCGTTAAGCGATCTTACAACCACAGTAGGCCGAAATGACACTAGAACGCCTGATTGTCGACGGAAGTTACTAAATGACCGTGTTCACGGCAACAAAACGCGAAGTAGAGTAGACAATACGCCAAAATCCGGCAGAATACGTCTGATCAGCTAAACCAATACGAGATGTCACACCCACATTAAACTAGATACGCCAAACTTTCCATTGGCGAAAATAAACTGGCAAGTACGGTCACCCCTGAGGGTCAAGAGACATCGCCTGTTACTTGATAAATAAACCAAACAGTCAGTTACGACATTAACTTATACAACGTCAAAACAGACAATGTGCCGTCAAATAGGCAAATATGCAAACTACCATAGCCGATTAAACGAAATAACACCTTCAGAGGAGTTTAACAAATACAGAGACAGCACATTACTAGTAAAAGGGAGAATGCGCGAAATTCCAAACCAAACGTATGACTGTGTCCACAATTAAACCTTAACGGTGGCAGCCAAAATTACCCATATCCCTTTAAATTTACCTGGTACTTAAGTAGCTTTTACAGAAAACTAAAGTGAGTTAGATCGCTAGGGCTAACGTTAGTAAATAAAAGCAAAAATAGATGAAAATGTCAAACTGGCCGTAACACTGTATCGGTCACATTAAAAATATTTGCGTTCGCAGCCATGCAAGTCGGGGTACGGACGTTTCTCCCCCGCCGTTTTGCTCCCGACCGTTTAGCCCCCGCCGTTTCGCCCCCAACCGTTCCGTCCCCAACCGTTTCGCCCCCTAACCGTTTCGCTCCCTAACCGTTTTGCCCCCGAAGTTTTACCTCTAGCTTTAGCCAGCTTCAGCTGTTTTCAGTTGCACCACGAGGAGGTAGCTAATAGGATTTCTGCAACCGTTTTTTTAAATTTTATTTAAAAAAAATTTTTTTTGTTGGTGTTTGTGTTTTAATTTTAGTTTTTTAGTAAATACATATAAAGAAAAAGAAATCTTTTAACATCCACAAGAATTTGTAATCACCTATTATAATACCACTATCTGCAATTTTGCTAATCACTTTCTAACCACTTTTCCATTAGTGGGATATTCAGTGGTAAGTCGTTATATTGTCAACTTTTCTACTGTGTGTTTCGTTACGACTAGTTCAGTTCAGTTCGATATTTCTACTAATGGCGGAGTACGTTTTGTCAAAACGAAACAAGCGAAAACTTGTTCATGAAAACCACATTTACGTTTTATAAAAAAAAAAAAAAAATAAATAAATAAAAAATGAAGAACATGGGATATGGGTGTACAAACATCGATCAAGTTGCAAAGGAGGAGTATGGACAGATGGCATAAATAGTGAAGTTTTTAAAATCGCTACCCATCATAATCATGCAGCACAAGCTGCCTGGCCAGCAGCTATTCGTTTGGTTGCGACAGCAAAGGAGCGTGCAACGACGACACAGGAGAAACCACAGCAGATTATTGCAAACGTCATCGCAGAAGCTCACACAGATGTTGCTGCAATTCTGGCAAAAAATGATTCATTGAAAAAAAACTATCCATAGAGCCAGACGAGGTGAAGGAGCACCTGCGCTTTCAAGAAATATTCAAGAATTGATGATTTCTCGAGTGTTTAGTGAAATTGTGATTGATGGTCAAGTGCAGCAGTTTCTGATGTATGATTCGGAGGATGCTGATCTTTTCAACTAGAAGCAACCTTTATCTTTTAGCCCAAAGTCAAGAATGGTTTGCAGATGGTACATTCAGTACCGCACCAGCCATGTTTCAACAACTTTATACAATCCACGCCACCAAATACAATGCAGTTGTATCGCTAGTGTACGCTCTTTTACCAAATAAAACAAAAGCTACGTATGTGAAAATTTTGCAAGAATTGAAACGTCTGCAACTCTACTTATGACGGATTTCGAACTCGCCGCCATCCAAGCATTTGAATTGGAATTTCCAGGTATTTTAAAGACGGGATGTTTTTTTCATTTATCGCAATCCGTCTGGATAAAGGTTGAAGCTGAAGGTCTCAAAGCTCGATTTGAAAATGATCACGAGTTAGCTCGTTGGATCAGAATGATTCCCACTTAGACATTTATTCCTGAAGATAACTACGAAATAGTACAACTGATTGCTGGAAATCAAGAAAATCCAAGAAATCAAAAGTATGTCGCAATATCAGCTCGTGTGAAAAGAATCGTTGAAAATTTTGAAAATCGTCAAGTTATTGATTACTTGCGTGGGATTCCGTACAACTTTGAATTTTGAATTTATTCCGGTTGCACGTCGGAATATAGATGTTAAACGATTTCTTATTCTTTATATGTATATACCTAAAAACTTTAAATTTAAAACACAAACACCAACAAACAAAAATAAATAAAAATAAAAACAATAAAATAAAAAAAACTGTTGCAGAAATCCTACTAGCTACCTCCTCGTGGTGCAACTGGAAACAGCTGAAACTGGCTAAAGCTAGAGGTAAAACTTCGGGGTCGAAACGGTTAGGAGGCGAAACGGCGGGGGCGAAACGTCCGTAAACCATGCAAGACACCAACCCATCAACTATTATTATGGAAATAAAGTACTCTGATAGGTCTTTATCCTACAAAAGAAATCCTGTTGCGATATTAAATCGATTTTACGACATCTCTTAGTGAGAGGGTGCCTATGGTACACGTCACTTTCGGGAAGTTGCACTGCTTGTCCTAAATCACGCATAAACAGGCTAAAACCATGGCTGAAACGCTCAGTGAGATGGGCGAGATCCTTCCAATCTGACGATACTTTAGGGACAAGAGTGGCCACATAGACAGGGCGTTGCCACCAAGGTGGTACGTGGTTTTTAAGCTTCGCCCAAACAGTTGAAACTTTGAAAAAACAAATAACTTCTATATTATACATACATATAAGTGATATAAGATAATATAGAGGTTATATGTTTTTGTCAAATTTGATAACTGGGCCAAGCTTGAACATGTGAACATGTGCGATGGCTTAACATTCATTCGTTTGTGCTTCCATTCCCCCATTTGTGTTTTGTTATCTTTCTGGGATATTCGTTTGTGCTTATCTGTGCTTCACTTCCCCCCATTTGTGGTTCTCCCTTGGGGAGATATATTAAAAACACTATATGTGGGGCTGGTCCAACGCTGCCGCACCACATTTCATATTTAAGGTCTAAGTGTGGTCATTCGGTTGTGCTTATCTGTGCTTCACTTACCCCCATGTGTGCTTCTCCCCTTTAGGAAATATTTTAAAAATACTATGTGTGGAGCCGGTGTAAAGTTAGCCTCCAACAGTTTAGGGTCAAATTGTGGCCATTCGTTTGTGCTCATCTGTGCTTCCATTCCCCCCATTTGTGCTTCTTAAATTTTTAATATATTTTAAAATCACCACGTGTGGCGCCTGAGTAATGCTAGTCCTCTCCCCTACACACTTCAAAGTTTAAGGCCAAAGCGTGGTTGCCTTCAAGCCTCTTTTTAATTTCGTTTCAAATAACCTAAAATTTAAAAAATATTACAAACAACAAAGTTAGAGCTAGAAAAAGATTTTAAAGACAGGTAAACTGCCTGTTGCAGCTAAATCTAGTGTACGAAAATGTTTCCATTAGAGTAGTACATATGTAATAGTAAGTATATGTGCTCGGCGTGCCATTGAAAACGATATTTTTGCACATGTCGAAATTAACATAAAAATAAGAAATAAAAAATTGAACCTTAACTTCTTACTGGAGGATCTTTGTACTAAGGTATTAAGTTTTAATCGGTTTAGTATAATCTAAGGAATCTATAACCAATTGGTGTCTCATTCTTTTTGAGACACTCTGTATATCGCAAATGTCATTTAATTGTCTTAACTTCGAAAATAATCTCTCCGCTGAATCTGCGGTTAAAGCTAATGAAAGAAATCGCGAAAATTTTGCATATACAAGGTGGCATGGTCACTAAATTTAGGTGTTCAGATGACAGGAAACATAACAACTTTGCATTATAAACTTTATCTCAAAGACTAATAATAATCTCACCAAAAATTAAAATATTTAGTTACTTAAACTGATTGATGGTCACTGGAATGAATTTTTTTGAATTTAAGTTCGCCCATGTGGTTGCGATAAGGGCGAATTTGTATCATATGAACATGCAAAAAGTCGTTATTTGGGTATTTCAATCACATTCGGTGGAGTAGGTCAATGTACTATCATCTGATTTAGGCAATGTTTCTCGAAAGTTGACACACACTCCCTAATAGGATGTTTTACCCAAGCAATTAATTTTTAATGCAATGTATTTCTATTTCTACCATTTAATTTCATGGCCATACTTATGAATCACCCTGTATATCAAGAATATTGTCTAATGTGATGCTATTATACATCATTATATCCTTTACAGTAATAATAATGTGTAATTACCATGGTTTCTGTTAGTTAGTTTGTTTGTTTGTTAATGGACAAGGTCTAGGCATGCAGAGTACCAGGTACCTGAGACACCGACTGCTTTGGTCATACGTTCAAAGTCCCACTTAGGATTTTGCCGAGACTAAGGAGTTCCAACCATAGGAAGAAATCTTTTACATGCTACAAATCGTAGTAACATGAGACCCATGCTTTACATTACTTCCGAATGATGGCATTTTGTAGAGGCTTTCATCTGCATTTTTTATTTTTGAAAAACCTCATCGGGATCGGGAATCGCGACCCTACGATCAGCATCCAGGATGCTTATCACTGACTTACCGACCCCGGCTTCTGTTAGTTTAACAATGATAAAAATTCAAACGTCAAAAATTAACCGCGGTCAAAAATGTGTCAGAATTGCATCCCTTCTAAATAATTTTGACTTCATTATCAAAGTTGCTTCACCAACTGAATTCTATCTAGTTATTCAGAAAATAATCATGCCGAATAACCTGCGTGCATGTAAACTAGCCTGGATAAATTTTGACGGACGCACTCGGAAATGTTATACGGAAAATTTACTCGACAAATTTCTTAGCAAAACATTCAGATAGAAAACGGCAAACTTTAATTGGCTATATTAATGTACTTGGGATATTACTGTTGAAAAAAATTTAAACCCTTTTGGTGGAAAATGTTTGAATTAGGTTGAGGTATGCTGATTGTAATCTTAAAATTTATTTTGGGAACATTTATACCAAGCCATTTTCATACGATTCTCGCAATGCTTCGCATTTTCAATAATGTCATCAGACGAGTTAATGAACAATTTTGGGCAAATCGACAACGTTCTAAAAATTCTTGTAACGTGAATTAAGTTAGGTCACTATTATGTCAATCATGGAAGTGATCACAATAACGCGAATTTTTTCTCCAGAATCAGGAAAGTTGAAATCTGCGCTTACTTTATCAAAATGTATTTTTATAACGTAGATAATAAAAAAGTAATAAAATATAAATTTGAAATAGATTACTATGTATACAGCGATATCTTATTTAACTAATGAGGACTACTTGAAAGAGGAAGAGAATTTAACGTGGAGACCCATATCGCATTTGTGAATTTCGAAAAGGCTTGAATTGGAAGAACGTGTTTTGAGGATGATCAATATCGACCCAACATACAGCTCAAGACGAATTGGCCGCTGGTTAAATGCGTCAAAGTCGGCGGTATTACAGATATTAAAAAAGCACGGATATAATTCATACAAACCTTAGTAGTGTCACCAGGAAATATTTCACACGACACACCGTTCTTTTAATATCTCAGATAGTGGCAAAGCAAAAATGAGGGAAATTGAAGCACAGTGGAACTACACACCAATGACAAAACTTTGACCTTAAAATGTAGGGAGCAGGTGTTACATTAGCTCCACACGTAGTGTTTTAAAATATCTCCCCAAGGGAAAAAAGACAAATGGGAAGAATTAAAGCACAAATGAGCAACAACGAATGACGGATGACCACATTTAGACTTTATTTTTGAAATGTAAGGGGCTAGCGTTACACTAGCCCACACATTGTGTTTTTAAAGTATCTCCCCAAGGAAAGAAGCACAAATGGGGAAACTGAAGCACAAATGAGCACAAACGAATAACTACACTTAGAGTTTAACTTGAACTGTTGGGGGCTAGCGTCACAGTGTGTTTTTAAAAAATCTCAGAAAGGGAAGAAGTACAAATTAAGGGAATGGAAGCACAAATAAACACAAAGGAAGCACAAACGAATGACCACACTTTTAAGTGTAGAGGGCTAGAGTCACACCGGCTCCACACATTGTGTTTTTAAAATATCTCCCCAAAGGGAAGAAGCACAAATGGGGGGAATTGAAGCATAAATGAGCACAAACGAAGCGGGGTAGCATTACAACAGCCCCCTACATAATGTTTTAAAAATATCTCAGAAAAGGAAGAAACACAAATAGGGGTAATGGAAGCACAAATCAGCACAAATCAAGAACAAACGAAAGACCATACAAATCTGAATGAACTATAGTAGTATCCTTACACCGAGCAATATGATTTAGGTCTAGAGTGCGTTGGAAATTCCTGTATTTTCGCTTTTCCCGATTTATTGTATGTGCATATGATGTTTATGTAGTATGCATTCAAGGGTAATACCACAAGTAGTGGATATAATTTTGAGAAATATTTTGCCGTTTCTATGTAAATTATTGCGTTTAAATTTCAGGAAGCAAAATAATATCAAATGTGCTTTTGTTGAGTGCAATTTGCAATAATTTTTATGGCAATATATATCCACTTCAAGTGGTATTTGGGACGACTATTTAACAAAATTAATATATAACGATTAACTTTATTGAAAAATAATACAATAATTAATATAATTGTTTATTCTCAATTAAATTCAGCGGAGCGAACACTTCCCAAATGCAACATTTGGAATTTTTAATGCAAGACAAACTTTACACAGTTTGTTGATGTTCATTATACGTAACCTAGCGACATCACTAAGGACAGAACATCGTTGCAAGTAATATTTGGCAACAAGTCTGTTTAGTTTTTGAGTAGGTACATTGCTTTTTTAAATATTGTGCAGGGTGTCCAATATTCAGTGATATACTGTTCTTATTGGTTGAAAAAAGCAAATGTCTGCAAATGATTGGCTTATATTGTAATAGTAGCCTGGATTTAATAAATGTGGTATTAAATAAAATATTAATTATGGCAAGGGATACTACACTTTATGAATTAAATAGTTTCAATAAAGAATTGCCTGTCAAACTCAGGTCAAATTAAAAGAATGTAATATTAATTACCACAAATAAATGGTTTATTGCTCTTTCCTTATTTTATTTATTTGCAATAACTTAGGGCTTTGCTCCGGTGAACATGAAACAAATCTTAACTCAGGGGGGTCGGTTCATAAAATTAAGTAGAAAACCTTGCATGACAAATAATTCCTTGTATGACAATTACTCTCAATTATTATTAGGACAAACGCGCCATTCCCAACTAATGTTTAAATAACCTCTAAATTTAGTCCGGCAAACAAGATGATTCGTCACTGCAAAATAGCGCAAAATTAACCTTTAAACACCAAAATAGTAAGGACGCGTCAAGTAAATACGATAAATTCTGTGACGTAGCAACGGCTAACCTCGTTTTGTTTGTAGATGATGTCAAACCCACGCGCGATTGCTTTTTGTTTCATTTCCGGAATATCTGCAAAGTCGGCTTCTATTGGCATTTTAAGAGACGCCAGCTAAAATATTCGGATTTGGATGGATCGGGGCAACTGGAACCTGGTGCTACATCTCGTAGACAGTCTGAAATTGAAGAACCCTACGAATTATGGGGCTGCTGCAAGGTCTTCCTGTGAATTCCGACCTTTCGGACGCTGGATACACTTTCCAATGACGCCACGGGAATTATGCACTTGGGAATGGCTTGTTGGTTGCAATTTCTACACCAACGGACTCCTGAAGGTCCTCTGTATACGTAGCAGACACTATTTTTGCTGTGCGATGCTGCTTACTTATGGAAATGGGCCCCCGAATTTTCTGCTGGCTAATCTGCTTCACTTAGAGCTCTTAACACATGGTAAACTAAACCCAAAGATGCCCTGCACACTGGTGAATAACTTTACACACAACTGGTATTACAAAAGAATTTTTATTCACAATTAAATTCAGTGAAATGTGGAGCTCAATTTTCCCCCAACATGTAAAATTTAAGCTTGTTTAATTTCTTTATGACAATTAACTGTCTCGTAACTTGGCAACTAGATTCACAATTCTTTAAAAGAAATTAGGTTTGATAACATATTTAAACTTATGGACTACAGTATTGATGTCATGTCTTTGCCTAACTACTAAAATTGTCTTTTTATTGGAATAAATGTCACTACAATTTGCTCTGATTTTAAATCACTTTGGTTTATAAAGTACTGATACACTTGAGTTAATTTAGCATCTCAATAATTGCTGTCTTTCGATCGGTTGCTTTACATCTTTCGATTGCTTTTTGAAATAATTATTTTGCTCGCAGTGTTTTGTTTACCTTTCAGCTAATTTGGCTGGCTTATAAACTCTTAATACATAACGCTCATACAATTTTTGTAATTAACAAATCATTTTGTATTATTTTATTCAAATTATGGTTGACATTACTAAGCTCAAATCCGTCAGTTGCAAAATGAATTGCCTTAGCCCTTCCCAACATTTATCATATTTGAAACTCTGAACGTAACCCTTCTGAAACCTGACTTATCTTATGCTAACTTTTATCCCTCAAGTTATTAGTTACTACTGCTCACATCAAGTGCATTTATTAATGCAAAGTACTGATTATCTCGCAATATATAAAATATTTAATTTTGTGCTCACTTTGACCTTATTCATTTAGTTATTTAGGCAATCAGAATTGCTGTGGGCAGTAAACCATTACAGTATATTACATACATACATACTGTGATGAAATGAGTTTATAAGCTCCACGTTGCGGGCCAATAAATGTTATGATTGCTCGTTTGTAAATTTTCAATAAAATTCAATAAGTCAAATTGTGGCTAATGAAAAGCGAAATGTAATATGTGATTACACAAATAAATGGTTGTATGCCCCTTTTATACTTTATCTAATCTGCAAAACTGATTTGGCTAACTACAAGGCAAGCATGAAACTCAAATCTCATTGTGTTGGGATCATAAACGGACTTTATTTTATTAGTAAACTCAGTAGTTCGAATGAGCGGTTCTTGGTAGATCAAAAAAATTCTTGTTTTGACAAATGACACAAAATGTCGCTAGTGGTGAGAACGTATTTGAATGTTTTAAAAGTGAAATTACTGTGAAAAATTGTCAGGTAATTATTAAAATTTTTTCGCTTGTAACAATTACCACGGTTTTGTTTCAGTGATGACGTAGGAACACCTCGCCTTGCTTGTTTCGTGACGTGCAAGAAACGCCAAAACGTGCATTTGTTTTTGTTCGCATGGGTTCTCAGCTGAATTCGCACAATCCACCGACGGACGCTACTCGATTTTTGGAAAAATCGAAGCAAATGGGGCTTCGGGAAAACGTTAAGCCACTCCGGAAAGGTTTGACCCCGGATTTTAATGCGTTTCCGACACTCCACACTTAAATTTGCAGGCTTTAGCGTACCTCGTCTGCAGAGTTCTAAGCTGCCCGTTGTGAATGCTGCCCGGATCTTCTGCTGGAGACGGTCCTTTCGCTGCAGATGCTGTCCGTGACGTTTTTGCAGTCCTCCCCGACTTGATGCAGTGCAGGTCTCTGGCTCTGGAGTCTTACTTTTACCGGGAACGATTATCGGAAACCCCCGCTGAACGACAGCCGATGTCCTCGGAGAAGCGATTGGAGAATTTTATATTTTGGTGCTGCGGAAACCTTCACAAACACTGTTACATGTACTCTAAGATGGGCACAATAAAAGGCAATTCTTTTTTTTGTAATATGCTCATTTAATGGTATAAAAATGTGTGTAAAAATGGAGCACAAATCTAACAAACTTCACATAAAAATTAAATCAATTGTTCCCCTTGTTTTTTCAACAAACAGCATCAGGTTGCTAGGTTACTATGATTATCTTATGTTAAAGGAAATTAATTTTGGTAAAGAAAGGTTACAAATGGAAGTAAATTTGAGTACTTTAATTATATTTACAATTTTCTTAAAAGTAAATTATTGTCTTTAATCTTATAACTAAATCGTTCTGTAGCGTTGCGCACATAAACGTTTTTATTTTATTTTGTCATTGCTCTGCTTTGCACTGTGACACATTTTTAATGCACTGATTTTTGAGTTCACCATGTTCGCGTCATTATCTTTTCTCTTCTGTTGCCTTTTAGAATTGCTCTCTTGCAATATTTCTATTATATTATCCTGCTTAATTTACCTTTCTGCTTTGCTTACTAACTTCACTATCTTTTGCTTTTGACTTAACAAACTACGATACTTTTATAATGCAGCCAACAACCTTCTGTGTCAAATACATTTTATAAATTGGTCTGGCTTTACATGTGCACAAACCTTATTCAAATTATATTAATTTAGTCACAGGCCAATCTAAACCCTTTGAAATTTGCTTTGCTTTTGCGTACCTTTCTCCAACTAATTTAATCTTCTCGCATCTCATTATCAATGGATTTACTGTTTTACTTTAGTTTTAAAATTTGCAATTAGATAAACCATCCAACTCTGTACTTATTGAATCGGTTAATTATCTTGCACTGCAAACAGGCCTAGTCGTGGGCCTCATTCCATCTCAATACATCATCTGTAACCCCTTATACTGTTTACACAGTGTTGGAGTGCCTGGCGCACCGAGCAGCTGACGGTATGTGCATTTTTGTTTTAATTTTGAGGAGGTACTTGAGGTAATGGAGCCTGTCTAAGCTAGAACACTACGCCCACTCTCCAGATGTTTGCCTATCCAAGTACTGACCAAGCAGACTGCACCTTACCTTTTACAAGTGCCGTGACATATACATGGCTGATATATTATAATGCTGAATATAGTAATAAACATGTCAAAATGGCCGATAACAGTAGTATAGTACGTGGGTGGACTGAAAAGTAATGCACACATGCCTGCAGAACGCGAACGCAATGACCTACGGAGACGCGAATAGTTGTATTCGGAAGCTACATCTCTCCTCTGTGCGTATGCCAAGCTTGAAGGAGTTTCGTTCACCAGTTCGTTTTTTAGTAACGAAAGTATGGAGAGGTGTTTTCGTGCTATGTCAACGTGAGTTAAAAAGCGCGGTTAAAGAATTTTTAACTGCTAAAAACGTGATTGCTGCTGAAATTCTTTGCCGTTTAAAGGCCGTTTATGTTGACGATACTTTTGGCAGGAGTACTGTGAATCGATGGGTTATAAAATTGCGTGGTTGTGAGTTTGGAAAATCCGTAATTGATGACGAAAAACGCAGCGGACGTCCGATCACTTCCACAGACGATGAACATTGCAAAACGTGTCGACAATTTGATCCAAAATGACCGGCGGTTTGCGATGCGCTTTTGAGTAAATTGTCAACGTGTTTGCGATGTTCGTCTGTAGCAGTGATCGGACGTCCGCTGCGTTTTTCGTCGTCAATTATGGCTTTTCCAGACTCGCAACCAACGAAATGTTATTAGTTTATTATCCATCGATTCACAGTAGTCCTGTCAACAGTATCGTCACCATAAACGGCCTTTAAACGACGATGAATCTCAGTAGGAATCACCTTTTTAACAGTTAAAAATATTTTAACTGCGCGCTTTTTAAGTCGCGTTGACAAAGCACGAGAACACGTCTCCATACTTCTGTTACTAAAAAACGAACTGATGAACGAAACTCCTTCAAACTTGGCATACGCATAGAGAAGGGATGTAGCTTCCGAATACAACCATGCTCGTATCTGTAGTTCATTTCATTCGCGTTCTACAAGCATGTGTGCATTACTTTTTAGCCCACCCACGTAGTAATACACTTACAATGAAACGTTAAAGCTATTTTACTTTTTCAAGACACTCTGGACCTACAATCATATATAATCACTCTGTATGTAAACGTGTGTTATCATTGGGTCTGTAATGTTTTCACGGGGCGCTCTTTGTCAGTGATTGACAATACTTCCTTATTTCGCCACCGTACCCTTTATAATGCAATGATAAGCATGTGTGTTTAGTTACCTGCAAATGAGATTCTCTCTGGGAGCGCTGGTTTGAATCCCATTGACTGCGATGTTTTTTTTTCTTTGGAAATTTGTTTTTAATTTTACCGTTTTAGTGTTATTAGAAATATTATTTATTTTGTACATAAGTTTCAACATTCTTCTACCTGTATTCGATTTAGCAAAAGTTGTTTCCTACAGTGTAACTTTTATTTACAATTCAATTTGAAAAATGTAAAAACCGTTTTAATTATAAGACCACCTATATGATGAGTTCAAACACTGGTTAGTATATTAAATAAATCACAGGGTCCGGCATTCCAGTAGCAATGCGATGATGGTTTGAAATTGCGTTATTTAGTTTTACTTGTTTTGTTCACTCAGAAAAGGTTCAAGTAATAGATTCTCTGAAGTCTTCCAATATTGCACCTTAGAAAGTAATTCAGGAAACATAGTTGGTTGAGAGGACCAGGTTAATATGTGGTAGCTATTGATGGGTTGGAAGTTTATTGATACGATATTTAAAGTAGTTAGGGTTGGTGTAATTTGTGTGAGCAAGGAGGCCAGGCTAAACCCTCTGGTTGTTAGTGATTGTAGCAAGGCTAACTCACATCGAAATGAACACAGCGAATGTCAACGTGACGCACTGGACCGGTCCTTATTTGCAGGCGCGACGTAAACATGAAACTATATTTACAATTACAAATAGAGTCAAGATATTGCATCTCGGCGTAATAACATTGAGTAAGACATGCTACGTTTACATTGATGTAGGTCGCAACAGTTACAAATTCTAAATTGTCACATATTGCCCCAAAATATAAATCCAAATTACGTATGGCTAAACAAGCCACTACCTACTTATATTAGGCTTGGACAATATTGGTAGTCGTTCAGATTTTGGTCATCAAGTAAATGTTATGCTATTTTACGAAAATCAATTATTTACTTATTCAAAGTGGTGTGTGTGAGTCAGTAAACAACGTGTAAAGTATTAAAAATATTTATTACGAGAATTACGTCTCAACAGAGTCGCAAAGTTGACTGCATAGTATAAATACCGTCTGAAAGTTTTCCTAGTTGTGTAAACTATCCCGAAGTTTTTTCGTACAAAAGTTTTATTATTTCTAAAGGTGTGATTAATTGTTTTGACCTTCTTAATTGTGTTGCAAATAAAAATGGAGAGGGTTTGAGAATCTACGAAATAACTACAGTCGAGGAAAGTGTTTTAAAGATGCGAACAGTCATGATTCCATTTTTAACCGTGCTCTTTATTTAATTCGTCTTTCCTATGAAAAATGTATAACTGTTTAAGGCGCTTTAAATATCAAATTTGCCTTGAGTGTGTTTTGAGAAGGTTCATGTTAGAACATTGATTTTAGTCAATCACGGAGTTTCTTGATACTATCGTTTTATAAGTCCAGAAGTTACATAGATTATGTTGTGTATTCGCCTGTGTCTGATATATGTATTTAATGTATCTTGTTATATATAATTAATGTTAAATGTGTTCAACAAATAGCTGTGTTACATATTCACATTCTTATTTATATGTATTGACTTGCTACAAATGCACCGGTGTATATAAGATAGTTACTTAAATAAACATCTCATCTTAATCTTATCTTATAGGTTATTGTTCTGTGAAAACTACTACATGGCGAGGCAATCATGCGAATAACTATTTTAATGCATTACCTAATCATAAATATTTCCAGTCTGCCTGCTCTAGAAATCGCCCGTGTGCCCTGTAAAAACACTTCATCTAAGAAATAAAAGGAGTACGAGAGTTTACCATAGTTTTAAGCTAACGAAAAAATTAGTTCGGTATATTGTTTCAAACCGCTTTTCGTATTATTACTGCTTGAAATTATTAAAACATTCCTTGAGTTTAATTTCGAAGCCTCACATACATGGTAGCGAGCATTTCGCAGTCATTATTTGTATGCACGTATATTTTCATGAGGTATCGTCCGGTAGCCGTAAAGTGGAAACAACAGCAGTTAGTTCCAGTGCATTACATTCTTCTGCAATTAGCTCGTGGAAGTATTCCTACCAATTTTGATAATATTGCTAAGATCGATGTGCTTTGCTCGAACAACGGCGCAACAAAGTCATACAGAAGAAAAAGCGGGTACACAGCGGTAGTCGTATTATAAACAACCTTATCGTATGTATCGTAGAGAAAACATATCGTTTAGATATTCTGAAAAGTGTGTTTCAATATTGTTAATTGTTATCGAATAAAATGCCATTTCCTCATTAACTCGTACTGGATCGTAATAAAATTCTCCCATTGTAGGCAGAGCTGGGCAAATTACTTTTAAAAAGTAATTAATTGCTAATTACCAATTTCACGGAAAATAGTAATTCAATTACCAATTACTTTTCTCTCTCTCTCTCTCTCTCTTCTTCAGACTTTGTTGGTCCAATACAGGACATAGTCCTCCCCGATTCGATTCCATTCTTCTCTCTGATTGGCCAGTCTGATCCACTTTTTACCGGCCACCTTCCGGATGTCATCCGATCATCTGGTTGCTGGTCTTCCTACGCTTCGTCTCGTTGTTCTTGGTCTCCACTGTAGCAGTCTTGTAGCCCATCTATCATCTGTCCTTCTAGCCACATGTCCTGCCCAACTCCACTTCAGTTGGGCTATTCTTTTTACTACATCCTCCACTCCGGTTTGCTTTCTAATCCATTCATTTCTTTTTCTTTCCCGAAGAGTTATGCCCAGCATTTGTCTTTCCATAGCTCTTTGCGATTTTGCCATTTTGTCTGCTATTTTCTTTGTGATTGCATTAGTTTCAAGACCATATGTAAGTAGCGGTAAGACACATGTATTGTATATTTTTGCTTTTTGGCGTCTGGTGAATTTTGTTGATTTTAGTATACTTGCCAGTTTACCGAATGCCACCCAACCTAATTTTATTCTTCGCTGAATATCCGCTTCTTGATATCCTTTGCCGAGTGTTAAGTTGTGCCCCAAGTATGTATACTGTTCGACAACCTCTATTTCCTCATTGTTGATTATAAACCGGTCTGTGCCTTTTATTTCGTCATTTATCATAATTTTTGTTTTTCTCATGTTCAGTTCTAATCCTGCTTTCTTAGATTGGTCGTATATTTCGTGTAACATTGTTTGCATTTCTTTCTCGTCATTTGCGATTAAAACTGTGTCATCTGCATATCTTAGATTTGATAAATGCTTTCCATCAATATTTAGACCTTTATTTTCCCAATTCAGTTGTTTAAATATATTTTCTAGAGCTAGAGTGAATAGTTTAGGTGACAGCGTGTCACCTTGTCTTATCCCTCTTCCTATTTTAATTTCGTCAGTTGTTTCGTGTAATTGTACTATGGATGTTGCTTTTTTTTGTATATGTTCTTTATTATTTGGGTGTATCTGGAGTCTATACGGCAATCGTCAAGGGCTTTTATTATGTGTGGTATCTCTATGGTGTCGAAAGCTTTTCTGTAGTCTAAGAAGGCGAGTACTATTGGTATGTTGTATTCGTTGCATTTTTGTATTATCTGTTTTACGCTTTGCAGGTGGTCGTTGGTTCCGAATCCTTTTCTGTATCCTGCTTGTTCCACCGGTTGGTAGGCGTCTAATTTGTTACTTATACGGTTAGCTATGATTTTTGTGAGCAGTTTATAAAGATGGGATAATAGGCTGATTGGCCTATAGTTTTCTAAATCGTCTTTAGGTCCTTTTTTATGTATAAGAATGATCACTGCAGTATTCCAGGAGTCTGGTATGTTTCCTGTCTCCAAACATTTGTTCATTAATCTTTTTACTAGATTCATCACCTTTTCTCCTCCATATTTTAGTTGTTCACTTATTAACCCATCGTGACCTGGTGCTCCTGAGTTTTTCATTTGATGAAGGGCGTTTTGTATTTCTGCTTTGGTGACATCTGGTATGTCTTCGGAACCAACGTTTATGATGTTTAATTTTGTTGTTTGTGCCTTTATGTTTTCGTGGTTTTGTAGGTGTTCTTCTTCTAGCTGTGACTTGTATAGTTTAGTGTAGAACTTTTCAACTACTCTTAGTATTTCTTTCCTGTTTGTTGTTTCACCGCCTGTGTTATCCTTTATTTTATTAATTTGTGTTGTTCCTTTACTTAATCTTGATCGTAAGACTTTTAAACTTTTATTGTTTTCAATTATTTCTTCTGTTATTTTTTCTCTGTAATCGAATAAGTCATTTCTTATTTTCTTTCTCACTAATTTATTAAGTTCCGCGTACTCGACTGTGTCTCATTGTCCTTTTACTCGCATTTCTCTTCTTTTGTTTATTAGCTTCTTAGTATTTGTGCTTAATTTTTCTTCTTTTGAACTCCTTCCGTTAGTGATATTTGAGGATGCCTGAGATGTTACAGTTAATATTCTTTTATTTAGTTCCTCTATATGGCTAATACTAGTCCGTTTTGCGTTATTTTGTATACTCTCGAGATGCTTCTTTACTTCTTGTTCATACTGTTCACTATTTGCCTTAATTGTTTTGCTCTCCGTTGGTTTTTTCAGTGTTTTCTTTATTAGTTTTAATCTTTCCAGTTTCGTGTTTACGTTAATTTTTGCACGAACTAGTCTGTGGTCACTGCTAGTTGAGAAAGAGTTCAAAACAGATTCGTCTGTTATTATGTTCTTGTGATCTGAGATCACATAGTCATATTCGTTTTTTGTTTTTCCGTTGGGACTACGCCATGTCCATTTATTCTGCGGTTTCTTTTTGAAGAATGTGTTCATGCAGTACATTTTTTGCTTAGCAAAAAGTCTATCAGTATTTTACCACGATCATTCCTTGCTCCCAGTCCATATGTTCCTATGCAAGTTTCTGTACTTTCCTCCTTTCTTCCTATTTTTGCATTCAAATCTCCAATTATAAGATTGAAATGAGTCTTTTCTTCATCTAAAGCTTTACCTATATCATCATAAAATTCGTCCACTTCTTCATCTGTGTAGTCTTTAGTTGGTGCGTAGACTTGGATGATCTTTATCTTGTATCTGTGATTGATCTTTATTATGACATATCCTACTCTGCTTGATAATCCTTTTGTACTGATTATTCTTTTCTCTAATTTTCCTTTTATGATGAAGTCGATTCCTCTATTAGAGGTCTCTTGTTCTCCTTTGTAGTACATCAGATTGCCACTTTTTAACTTTATGCATTCTTCACCTTTTCGCCATACCTCTGAGATTCCCATGATGTCCAATTTATTTTTGTTAACTCCTCTTCTAGTTCTGTTAACCTGTCTTCTTGAACTAATGATCTAGTATTATATGTTGCTACATTTAGTTTAAGATTTCTTGGATCTGTTTGTGGTAGACGTTTTGATATCTTCGAATTCTTGCCTCTCCCAGAATCCGCGAGGCAGACCGACTTACTGTCGGTGTGAGATTCTGGGCTTTGCGCCCTACTCACCTGGGATCTTTTTCTGAATTCGACATTATCATTTAATATGGGGGGGGGGGGGTATTTGGCCTTGAAACGCCATGCTGGCCCTGCATGTTGGCGAGTTAGTGGTGACCTGCCGTTGTTCCAGTGATAGCAATGAAATCCTCCGCCACCGCACTGAGACGAAATCCCACATTCAATCTCGTCTAAGAGTAATGCCCTCGGGAACTGTGTTAGTAGCCTACTGCCATGTACTCCCTCTTGTTCACCATTGCTGGCTACCCTCACTCAGTTTCGCCTGCAGGCCAATGCAGTTTACCGGAGTGTCGCGCTTGGAGCCATGAGTGAGGGCTGGGCTCCCAGCGAGGACCAGTTGTCATGAGTCTCTCAATAAGAGTGGCCACCCATGAATTACTTAGTAATTGTAATTGTACAACATCAATTATTTTTTCAATTACTTTCAATAAAAATTATTGTCATATACGTAGTTGTATTTAGTAGAACTTTCTAGCAAGTTTCAACCACCATTAGTGTCGTGTCGATTCGTAATCGTAATCTAAAAATACTTAATTTTTATGTTTTGTTAAATATAGTAACCTGTATACTCTTTCACTTTTGAAGGTTTTTTGATAATTAAATCTTATAGCTACATACACCGTTCACCACAACCAAAAGTTTTTAGTTTGTTTTGATGTAAGATATAAGTAAATAAATAAATTCAAGGATAACAATTATACAGGGTGCCCCAAAAAATGAGACACCGATTTGGCATAGATTCCTTAGGTTATAATAAACCGATTAAACCTAATATACCTTAGTACAAAGTCCCTTCAGTAGGAAGGTATAGGGACTTGAAAGTTCAAATTTATATATCTTTTTATATTAGTTTCCGCATAGGTTATCACTGAAGTTGAGCTTTTTATCACGATTGCGGATTTAGTTGCCGAGGCCTGTAGGGCTAAAGCAAATACACCACATGAGGGATAAAAAGGAACTTCCAGTGCCGAGAGGTACATTGTTTTTTAAAATCGAGAAATCGCGAAATTACATTTTAACCAACTTTTGATAATTAAATCTTATAGCTACATGCACCGTTCACCACAACCAAAAGTTTTTAGTTTGTTTTGATGTAAGATAAGTAAATAAATAAATTCAAGGATAACAATTATACAGGGTGCCCCAAAAAAATGAGACACCGATTTGGCATAGATTCCTTAGGTTATAATAAACCGATTAAACCTAATATACCTTAGTACAAAGTCCCTTCAGTAGGAAGGTATAGGGACTTGAAAGTTCAAATTTATATATTGTTTTATATTAGTTTCCGCATAGGTTATCACTGAAGTTGAGCTTTTTATCACGATTGCGGATTTAGTTGCCGAGGCCTGTAGGGCTAAAGCAAATACACCACATGAGGGATAAAAAGGAACTTCCAGTGCCGAGAGGTATATTGTTTTTTTAAATCGGGAAATCGAATATTTGACGATTTCGACATTCTTCACTGCCGATTAAAAAAATTTTTTTTTAATATGAAGAAATGTCGAATTTTATTTTGGCTAGATTTTGTAATTATATTAGAAAAAATAGCACTCTCAATATGTTATAAAAGTAATTTTTCCATGTTCGTAAGAAATTACTCCACTTGCTTTGCATCGCTCGCTCGTAAATTAAACGTTGAAGAACTCTCACTCTTCTTAACTTGTAGAACAGTCTACTATTAAATACGCCGTACATGAGGTTGAATGACGAAAATATGCAACTTACCTAAGTATACAGGGTGGAGCATTGAATTTTTTAATTGTTTGACAGCAAATTTCAATTTAGATTTTGTACAAGAACACTACGTGGTGATTCAATTAGCGCAACTTGAGCATTTTTTGTTCGGTCTACGACGTTTTGGCACATCCGATTCGGCGCGAGCGATTCGGCGCAGCCCTTTCGGCGCGGAGACATTTCGGCGCGGAGACAGTTCGACACAGAGACGTTTCGGCGCGGAGGCTTTTCGGTGCAAAGACGTTTCAGCGCGAGGCCGTTTCGGCGCCAGTATACCTATTTTGTGGGTTCACTTTTACATTTAAATCACAAGCTAATAAAATGTTATATTTTGTAAATTTACGTATGAGGCTCTTTCGAATATAATTTCGTTAAAGGATAGTAGAGGATAATTAAAATTCTATATAAATAAAAATTTCTAGAAAATATTAGCTTTTGAATCAGAACACAACGCTACAATTTGGTATATTTTTATGATGTATGCAATGAAAAGTTTTGAAAGCATACTTTTAAAAATATCAGAAGGTTAAATAATACTTAAAAAGCGTTTGTTCAATATGTAGGTACCTGCACTAACATATTCAAATAAAAGTAAGCACAAATTAATGTGGATCTAACATTGACTTCTTCCCAAATGTGTATACAAACTCTAAGTTTATTGGTTTTGTGCTCTTGAAGATAATATTTATTTTAAAATCTACCAAAAATCAAATATTTTGCTGATCGTTTAAATGTGTAATATGCTAGTTACTTTTGAACGAAAGTAATGTTTTCTACGTTACTTAGTTAGTATGTCGTGAAAAATACATGACGAACAACGAACGTGTTTTCATTGAAATTAATTTACATATACCAAATTTACTCCATTTCTGATTCTGGGCAGATCTTGAATGTGAATATTTTTACTAATCTATCAAATATTTAGTTACAAAAAGTTACTAATGTCAAAATCACATTTACGTTCTGTAATTTCTTAAAAGTACTACAGTAATAGAAAACTCCTCATTCTTGGCATCTTGCTGAACTGCAGGAATCAGTTACGCTATTTTAATAACTTTAATTTACTACGAATGGAGAATTTTACTTTTGGTATTTTTTTTTGTTAGCAACTGTTTCTTACACCGTCAAAAGAGCACATGCAAAGCCTGCTCAGAGTAACAAATGAAGTGAACGGGTTATAATTTTCATTGTAATTTTATAAAACTTATAGCTTTCACTACAGAATTTTCAAAAAATTAATGATTTTTTAATGTTCCTTATGTAAACTATGGCTAAACACCATTTGATCACCGAGAAAGTATCACAAATAATTATTCTCCTTCGCAAGAGTCATTCTCAAAGGGAAGAGGCTAGGGCTTTAAACACCAACAAATTTGTGGTACAGAGAACTGCCGTAGATTGTTAGGGGTTTCCCGAAAATATACGTTTGGTTCCCTAGTCGATTTCCAATGGCAGTGGGAGGGAATATAGTGACTGCCGTTGTCATTAGAGACGGGAGGTAATGTGATTAATAATAAATCAACTAACTTCCTGGTTTTCATATTTAAATATTTTTAAATGCAGCTGAATACAAGATATAGTCTCATCATAAAATGTAAAAGTGTTGCATGTATAACTCTGGACTAAAACGTAATTTCCTCCCTTGCATGATTACAATTTATTAGGTACTGTTCTCCTTAACGTTGGGGAATTAAACTACATCCGCGGAAGGGAATGATATATTTTTCTCCCTAGTACTACAAATAGCTATAAAAAATGTGTTAGCTAACTTTTCAAATTTTAAAACAAAATATCAATTTGGTGTTGATCAGGGAATGTTGAAAGTTGACAGGTGACTGATAAACCTAGTTGAAAACCGCTGACTGAAATAAGAAATTGTACAGCAGATACAAAAACAAAAGATATTTCAAGTACGTAACAATGAAGTCATTTTTACATCCAAGAGACCTTTATACCATGTGTTCAAAAAGAAAATACATAAAGGTTGGCCATGGTAACTAAAACTAATGTCGACAGCAAGTTTTAGAGACACCAATTTTTAGAATTTTCAATCACGATATCAGCGTATAATATAAACTTATGACAGCAACAACAGTGATGACAGATAATGAATTCTAAAGCTTGCTATTGACATTACTTTTATATTCCATGGCCAACCGTTATGTAATTTGTTTTTGAACACACCGTATAATAAACGTATTTATTTCATAAAATTACTGTCAACGGTCGACAATTAAATTGCCCAGGATGCTTTCATATTTTTACTTAAAATTTAAAAATCTTATCAACATCTTTAATAACACCTATTGATTTTAGTTTAAATAAAATAGAATATCTGAAATTACGTAAATTTGGTCAATATGCACTGTTCTTTTAAAAAACTAAATTGGATTTTCTGTAAAATCATTAAGAAGCCAATATTTGAATGCCTTGTAATTAGTATGAGGGTTGAGGGTTTTGTATGTTTCGTCCGTCAACGCAGCACCCTGTATAACGTAAAGAAGTAATGTTGGATGAGGTAAGCGGAATTACAAGAAAGTCCAGGTTTTTATAAGACATTATTCCAAATTTGTAATAATAATCGAAGCTAACATATTGCAGCAGTCCGTAAAAATTATGCACTATGTGCCAGTATACAAAGCAGCATATGAGCATTACAAAGCAAGAAAGCGACAAAGAATGGATAGTTTACAAAATATTCAATTAAAGAATGCGGTAAACTTATATGGCGTTTTTAAATTGAATTAGTGCCACACGCCATACTGCATTTTTGAGTCAACCAGGCATGCAATTTTGCAAATAGGTACATTTTGTTTATGTGTTTTACTCTGTTTAAATGTTGTTATCGGACTTTGGCCGTTTAGTTCAGTTCCTCACTCAACACCGTAATTTTCTGGACGCCTGTTACACTTGCACGGCAGTACAGTCCTATGTTAGTACATCGTTTAAAACAAACAACTTGAAATAAATAACTAATTATTATGAACCAATATCGTCTAATGAAGCTATTTTAAATTATATTTTTACCGTAGGTATTGTAATCTATAACGTACTTACCGCAAATATTGTTTTAGCGTCTCTCACAATAAATATTAATGTCACTATTGCAAGCTACAGATCACATCTACATACACGTACCAACGCTCGTGAAGCGTCGTACAAAATGCAAAAGTTGCTGTTATTAGACTCGTCAGAAGAAATAATAAGCTAGGCTTATATCGCACCAGGAAAACCCTTTTGCGATTTGCTTAATATGTAACTTAATAAGATCTTATCTTATTCGTTTGCCTTCTGGGGATTTGGCACCCAATCGAGGTCAGTAATTCGGTAATTGAAATAACACAGGTAATTCAAATACTTGTAAAGTAATTTAAATACTTTAGAGTAATTTAATTACACATAAGTAATTGAGTAATTGAATGTAGTAATAAATTACTTTCAAAAAGTAATTTTCAAGTACTTTTTTAACAAAAATGGCAATTTCCAATTACAATTACCGCATTTTGAAAAGTAATTCAATTCCAAGGGAAATAAACAAAAAGGAATTTAATTAGTAATTTAATTAAAAGTAATTAATTACTGCCCAGCTCTGATTGCAGGAAAGAAATTTCACTCTCCCCCTATTTTTCGTACAGAAACATCATTTTGTTGTAGAGCATTTCAGCGTCGCTGCAACGGTGGTGTAAAAAGTCTACATCAGACGTTGTCACTAGTAATAGCTTTTAGTTCATTTATTCTGTTTACCCTAATTGGTACAGGTTTCAGAACTTTTAGCCACTCAATTAAGACTTGGTTTTTCTATGGAGAAATTATAGGTGAAACTTATCAAAAATAGTTGCAAATTAGTTAAACCAGCGAGTAGTGAATATTGCTTATGATTAAAGGGTCTCCGACTAGCTCATAAGATACAAAGTTAATAGGTTGATCTTGCTGTACTTGTAGATATAATCGTTGAGTTAACTTTATGCTAAACTTAATGAGTGGTTTTGGATTGAGATAGAGGATTTGAAGAGTATTAACGTCAGTTACGGGTTCTATTCAAGCTAGTTTCCCTCCGAGTTCAACAAGTTATTATTGACGCGGCATGACTGGAATAGAACATAAGTGCTTTCTGAATTCAGACTGCAATAAAATTGCAAACACTAATTATTTTTCTTTTATCCTACTTATTGTTATTTTTATATCCATATGTAATAGTAGATGAAATAGTAATAGTAATTGACAATGCAAATAATAAAAAAAATTTACGGTAATAGTATATCTGAAAATGAAAGTAGCATATAGGGCAGACAGCAAAGCTAAGTGCATGTGATAGTGAGTTTCCTCTTTGCAATTCAGAATTTAGTATATATGAACGAAGTTGTAAGGGTTATTAATTGAAGTTTCTCATTGCATTTACATGAAGCTATCAGACGGTTTTATAAATTTACCTTCACATAAGTTTTCAAGCCAGTTAACTAAGCACACTGTAGAATATTTTAAAAATCTGTCATTCAGGCTCAAATAGTTTTGAATCTAATTAATTGTCCGTCACTTCCGTTCAATAACAATACTCGTTCAAGAATTCCTAAACCTTTCTTAATTATATAATGTTTTAAAGCGCTTTCTAATTCTTCTTTGGTAATTTAATAATTGTTTTCGTCTATACGTATATTCGTCTTGTTGTATACTCACACTTCCATTTAGCCATTAGGTACATCCACTTCCTTAGTTAACAAAATTTCTTATTTATTTCTGATGCTCTTCAATGCCATTTCTTTCTTTTGTCGAAATTATTTGAGAGTTCAATAGAGGATTTCTTGTAAAATCGTGTTTAATTTTATTCCACACTTCTTTGTTCCTTTTAGAACGTTTCTGACTTGATTTCTGTTATATTTTTACTTTGTAAATATTTTCCCAGATTTCTATCTATTTTCTTTTACATTTCATTTTAATTATTTTGTCTACTATCCTGTTGTCCTGCTGACGGATCTAATTTTTGCTGTTCTATAAGCTGCTATTGCTGCGTTAAAAATATTCTGCTTCATGCTTTTCTATTGCTGTTTAATTTCTAATGTGTGTCTTTCTGTCACTATTTTTATAGACAGTTTTTGGCATTTTCTCATTATTTGTATCTCCCTCTTTTAGTTAATGGATTTTTATGGTATGACTATTTATCTATTTTTCCAATCTCGTTTGTTGCTTAGCTACCATGGCCACTTGTACGAGGAAGTCTGTTTAGCTTGTAACGCCAGCATCTGCATAAATTTAAATACGAACATTAAATACTTTGTTCGTTTAGGCGTTATCAAACGTTGCATCTAACCAGCGCGCGACAAGTGATAACAAACTCGTACCCGCTATTCACAAAAGACGCGGACCTAAGGATGTCTGAAGTGGCTGTGATGATAACGCGAATCGAGAGCTATAAAAGCAGGTTTCTCGGCCCTACAACTTGACTTGAGTCCACGGGTCCCGACCAGCAACACTGGGCCTAGTGGGGGCCCAGCCCCTATCTTGTCCAGTCTGGACTTGAGTCGTTGGACTTCCCTGATCGCTGATCCTCCCTGGGCGTTTAAATTGTGGTAGTGTCGCTCTGCTTCTTAAACGCATTTCCTAACCATTGTCATCCCCTGCGACTGAAATTAGTACGTTTAAATTGTGGTAGTGTCTCTCTGCCTCTTAAACGTATTTACTGACCAGAATAATCCTTTGCGACTGTAATCTCCGAGGATATTAACATCCCAATATTCATTGCACCGATATGAACTTTATTGTACGCACCGCCTGACAACGGTGCGAATAAATTGACTGTGGAAATTTATTTACCTGTAGGGACCACCAAATACGTACTACGACGCCTTCCTGGAGCCCTAAAGGCAAAAATAGCCACCTGAACCCCGACCTGAAGAACCCAGCTGTCCGCAAGAATCGAGCTGTCAGACCAATTTGCCGGTGGAAAATTAGCAAATTTTACTTGCAGAAGTACGCGGTGCCTTTGTACCGAGAACAGCGCATTATCTTCCCGAAGTGCGATCACCAGCTGCGGCAACCTGCTCACGCTTAGGAGGCACAGGTATCGTTTATAAAAGCGTAATATATGTATTTACTTCCAGTCCCGTGGACGTAAACAACACTGGGATTTGGAGGTCACCAAGCAGAGACATTTGCTCTACCAGCTAAATTCGGTCCGTTGTCCCCGAGGTAGATGCGTTCCGAAATTGCCGCGATTGCTTGGTACCTCATCCGTGGCAACCGTGGGCCATGCAGCGCTGTTAGAAGGGTTGCAGTTAAATGAAGAAATAACAACATCTGACCCCCAGAAGAAATTGTTAATTTTGTAATATACAATTCATTTAATTCTAAACTGATGAACTAATTTGTACTATAGTTATCTACCATATATTTATGGTATTTATTTGGTGTTTTTCTGAAAGTATATATTTCAGTTGGAGCAAACCCTGTCTTCGATTGAGCTAACCCGTGATAGAAATTCATGTAGCCCTTCGCAGGGGAATTTTAAAACGGAGCATGTCGTCCTTCACACGGACACATTTACTAAACGTTACAAGCTTTCCTCTAGATTTCATATCTTTTATTTTCCCCCAATTTTCCATATTTTGTAAGAAGTGGTCTATAATGGATCTTTCTCTTTTGCTTGGCATTTATGTTGTGCCCTTTTTTGCTATTACAGACTCGTTTTTTAATACAAAAATCTACATCCTTTGAAACGGTATTGGGCCCAGCTACTGCTAAACTTGTAAGTAAATTTAGTTAAGTTACGAATTGCCGCCATTGTGAATTTTTATCATCTAGAAACCTAAACTAATGTGCAGGTTTTGCAAGGAAGCAATGGGAAAAGGCCGAAAGACATACTAAGTGAGACAAGCGCGGGCAGGCGGAGCGGCGTTAATCTGTAGCTCCTTTTTCTGAATTCAGTAAATTTATAAAGCTACTAACAACATCCCTTCCGTTTTCTCATAATTACTTTGCAGAGTTTTACGTAAGAGCCCGCTAATTTAAAGATTTTGCGCGGCGTGCATGTCGCGCTTACTTAATTTCTGCCACTGGCTAACAGGGGTCGCCTTAGGTATTGAAATTCGTCGTTTATTAATTGCGCCTCGCCGCGTTAATGGGTTTTTTCGCCACCCAGGCTGTAATCTGCTACGCGTTGGCGCCTATTTGTCTACAATTCAGGGACAATTCTCAAGAGATGTTGCCAGCCAAACGAGAGAACGTGTCGGAATGCGCTCTTTTAGCACCACGTCTATTCTGTCGCCGTTGCTTACCGTCACCAAAAAAAAAACGCTCTGTATGAACAACAAGGCAAAGGCTATTTTTAAAACTAAGATAACTAGAGATGCCCAATATACTGTCGTGGGGAGAGACCGACTATCTGCCGGTTTCACCGCGAATTGACTTCACTTTCAACAGCGGTTGATAGAGATCGACGTGTTTCATGTTTGTGGAATCGGCGATTTTTGAGCCTTAGGGTTTTGCTGCTTCAATTTTGATGGGCTGCTGGGGTCCACGAATTTAAATCCTGTTGTTCCTGGACTTCGTGGGGCGGCTGTTCGTTGTGCCGTGAGCTAAGGTATTTAAGCTGTAAACTGACCTGTGGTAAGTGCGGTCCGGTGTTTTCGTAAATTTCCGATTAGACTGTAACAAATGATGAGAACATTGAAAGGAACAGATTGTTTCTTCGTACTGAAAAATTAGGCCAACGCCAAAATTGAATTTTAGTGCGAGGTGTTGAAATTACATCTCAGCCTTCAGAAATTTCTTCTAGTCAGATTCCAGAGTAATTTCGCGGTCTCTGGGATAATAATCAGTTGTAAATACAAAGCGGCAGCATCTCCATCCAGGAACTACAAGCTAGCTAGCTATGTCTATCGCCAGTATTCTTTATTTTTACATATATTTTTCTTATTTGGCACTTAACCATGGCAGGGTGTAGTAATAATTTCATTCCTATCCTTGCCCTTCCATTTTCTTCTACCTTTACCCAGTACATCCAGCAAGCTTTTGCTATCTCTTGAATGGCTTTTCATCTATTTAGGTTTTTATAATTTATATGTAGTCTATTAATTTCCCTTATTATTTCGCCTTCCTCATTATTTATCATCTAATATTTCACGCAAATACTCACGCCTTAACTTCATTGTTGAGAAAACAATATAACCAGTCACTTCACAAGGCATTGCAGATTTAAACAAGTCTATCGCCGATACCCCTTATATCTTTCTAATGGCCGAGGCTGAAAACTTGCAGTGTGCACTATGTACATCTTATTGTAGTGACAGTTGATTTCTCAGGAAGTAATTGCAAAAACCTATTTAAAGGAAACGCAGTGGTGAAAAGCACTAATAACAGTAAATCTAAGAAACAGGTGGATTTGGTAGGTTTGTTAATGGAGCACTGTTAAACGTGTGAGAAGCACAGGAGTGGTTAAGGGTGTGCATTTTGGGATTTCAAGCGACGCGGTTTCAGTAAGTGATATGAATGGGCAATTACATTTCGACTGATGTTCAAGGATATCCACTTTCGCCAAATTTGAGGAAATTAATGTATAATTCAGACACTAACGCAGGAATGCCATAATAAATTAAAGGGGTTATGAAAGCTATAGAAATTTTCAAGAAAGATGGTTACACTTTAAGTTTAGACATCAAAAGACAATTTATTGTGAATATAAGTTGCATTAAATAAAATCTAGCAATTATTGCTAGTGGATCAACTAATTTAATAGTATGTTTCATTTCTGGACATTTTAAATTTTGAACAAGGAGCTTTCTGTTAAGATTAATCGCGCATTAAGACAGAAAAACCTATGGAAGAGAAAATCACTTATTTTACATTCATAAATGAAACCACAAGAGAAATCAAGGTACGGAAATATATAATTCATGACGTCAGATATAACCTAATATTCTGTTAACATTTTTACGGAGCGTCTCTCAGTAAGTTCTTTAGGTCATCAATTGCGGTAAAGCTATTCTAGAGTTTAAAAATAGTCTAAGAGGACGCAGTAAGGAAAATGTGTAATATTTAAAAATGATTCATCATGCAGTGGTAAATAAATAACTGTTTACGTTGCACAATTTGATAACAACCAAGCATTCTGCACAATAATAAGTTAAGCATGAATAGTAATATTACTTTTGTAGCAACCCGTGCTGCTGCTGCTTTTAATACATAACGACAAATAACGAAGTGTTTTGGACTGAATAGAACATATATTTTTGTGTAATTTATAAACAGTCGAAAATGCACACAACTTTAAAATAAGTTGTTACAGAATAAGTTTAAAAGTCGGATCAAATTGTATATGCATCTTCCCAAATTTTGATTCACGTACAATTGCGGAAGTAGTTTGAATATGTATTTTTTAAGATAAAATAATGAGCATAGTATATATACTAATTTTTGGAGGTTTTAGGTATATATGTAATAATAAATGATCTTATTACTGTTTACAAAATGTACAATAATTATAAATAGCGAAGCCGCGTAGAGCAGGTGGGAAAGCGCTAGACTTGCATTAAGCAAGTCCTCGTTTCGAAGCCCGCGGGGCCCGGAATTTTTCAGCAGACTTGGCGATTGGAATCGGGCTCGTTGAGATCATTCACAGTTGGGCACCGAATTAACTGTGCTCTACTCAGAACCACAGACCTAAGAGATAGAGTAACAAGGTTAACACATCACGAAGACACACACCGCACACAATGGTTGCTGCGCAAGCACAAAATGCCCTCTCTAACTCTGTATCCCGAATCCGGGGCAAGTTGAGCATTGTACCGTCAGATGTTAGCGTACGAAGCACCGCGAGGTAAATGAGGTAACAGATAATACATACATAAAATCATAAATTAACAAGCATACTTTCATAAAGAGTAAGATGTAGCATGAGATCAACCATATCATTCGATGTAATAGTTTCCGTCCAGATTAATACTACTAAAAATAATTAATAAAAGGATGAAAATAAATATCATTAATTGTTTAATTTAAATAATTAGCAAGAAACCGGGTAGCGTAGTTGGGAAAGCGGTAGACTTGCATTAAGCAAGTTCGGTTCGAATACCGCGGGGGCCGGAACTTTTCCGCAGTAACTGTTATTAAAGCAAGCTTCTGAAAAATCAGGGGTGGGTTCCTTTATCTAGATAGCTTATTTGTGAAATTTGATGTTCTAATTTTTATCATTCTCATAAGTCAGTATAGCTTATGTCAGCTATATGTCAAACAGCTTTGAAATCAAAATGACGAATACCAGATCGTTACAATCACACACAACAATATTAAAACAGTAAGTAATTATTTCATAAATAATTCACCTTTTTATAGGCTTTATTTCCTTTTCTAGTTATGACTTTAATACTAAAATCACACACCTGTCACTTTACCAGCACAACGTTCAGGAAGTCAACCAAACTGCTCCTTTCCGCCTACCAATCGACTATCTCAAGCAGCTTCCCGCAATGGATGACCCCCACGAAAAGACCAGAGGGCCCAATCGTCCAAAATCAGCAACTCAACCTTTCCCACAGTACGTAGCCAAAAGCCCAAATCTGCAGACACCTACTTGCAATACTGCATCCGCCAACCTCCTGGAATATGCCTCTTTAACAGATGATCCTGCTTTGGAGCTCTCCTTTAGTACCACACAGCTTGACGTAATCCAATTTGATTAATGTATTATGTCAAATGGACTTTTCCAATAAGCTTGACTTATTATTCTTCTCCAATGATTCACCTTTTTAGATTACCTTTGCCAGCCATTAGTTTTTACCACATACTTGTAATCTTCATTAGTGACCTATGCAAAATGACTAACAATCGAACAATAAATGCAAACAAAGTCCATTTAGCAATTATCCCACTAAAAACATACTAAACAACTGAAAACTATATATTTTTATTCGCAATCACATTGTAATGTGTCAATTTCATGACATGACAACAGCTGGGAACTAGATGATTACCTACTTGAAATTATTACATACCCCGAAAAATATTACATACCTGAAGAGTGGGGTGTTTCCATGGTAACAAAACATTGAGTGGGTTGTTTTCATGGTAACAAAAATATTAGCTACATCAAGATATCTATTATTCAGAATTCAATTGTAGTTATTTTTAAAATTAGATGATTGCAAATAAAATAGTATACATACCATGGTGGAAAGTTTCATCCCTGTCTCGAGATAAAGTTAACCTCGACGCTACGCGTCTCGGTAAACTACCTAATCTCTCGAAAGTAATGAAACACTTCCCACCTCGGTATGTAATATACTATTAAATGGAACAATATGAGTTTCACCAAACAGTTGCAAACTACAATAAAAGAGCTTTCCAACGTTGTACCATATTCGCTATTTTGTTTATAAGTGGTATTAAAAAAATTAAAAATACGTAAAACATAATTCAAGAATAATATTGTTCAATTAAAAAAACATGGTTTTGAATTGTTTAGTACGTTTGGTGCGATAATTTCGTCATCAGGAACTTTTAAAGCCAAGAGAAATTTGTTTTACATTTCTGGTTCGATTGTCAATAGTGTTGCGTAAGTCATGTGCTACTTCTGGTAAAAAGATTTTTTTTATTAAAAATGCTACTGTGAGGCATTTTTAACGCTGATTTGAAATCTAAAAATATACGGGGTGTTCTATTTAAAAAGCCAAGGTCGTGTATCACTACGTAAAAATAGGAGACCATGGCTTAAATTAGTTTACTTCAATTTGTAGGTTGTAGTCTGATATTTAATATAAAAAGAATGTTTTTCTAGGATCGTGTCAAAATGACAACTTTCTGCACAGTTTCTAGTGTCAAAAGTAACCTCTGTAGCACTCTTAATATTAGCGCCCGAATTAGGTCTTTTTCGCACGTTGCCATTGGTGGCGTGTTTTAATACTATATTAAAACACGCTTTGCTGTAAATTTTAATGCCAACATAACCTAGAATATCTAACAGAGGATGACGGAAAAAGTGTCACCGAACCAAGTTTTTATATTTCTGTTACGATCGCAGAAAGAAAATAGCGTATGATACACGTGTAGAAGTGCCATTAAAGCACTAGCAACGTTAAAAGCGCTCCGCTTTGCGTCGTGCTCTTAAACTTGTTGCACGTGCTTTAAAGGCGTACTTCTACGCTAGTATCATAATATACTATTTTCAGTATCGCTATTATTAACGAAGTTACAGACTGTCTTTACAAAAATGGTTATATTAAATTAATTATAAAAATTCGGAATATGTTCCATTCCCTCAGTGTGGTCAAAAGTTCAATAGACAAATAAAAACAGTCTTAAAAATAATTATATTAGAAAAATGATTAACGTTGCTAACGAAAGTTACTATTTATTATTCTAATTTCGAAAAATATAAATATTTTTGTTTTTATATAATTATAAGTGTACCTTAGCAAAACAAGAAAAACTCACAAGTACTTATTGGACGACAGAGATTAGTTATATGTGGGGTTTGGTATACTAGACACGAATTCCTATACAGTCTACAATTTAGAAAGAACGTGGTTATTACGTAAATTATGCAGTTTCTCTTTGCAGTGTCGTAGCCTTATTGCCCTGAAACACGAACAGTTCAAAAGTTTAAATCGTATCCGCATTCTATCAATTTTTCACGACTCCCAACACAAATGTTAGGTTTGAAAAATTTTGTTCTTTTTATACGGAATACAAATTAGAAATAGATTCTCCCGATAAAACTACAAAGCTTGTAACGTATATTTTAGAAAACACGCTCTTAGCGGATTTTCGGTTTATTTCGTCCAACTGTAGCTCTAGCCAGCTTGGATTCGTGCCAAAGAATTGATATTATGTAACGTAATCCCAGAGAGCGCTGAACACTTAAAACCAATATTTTGTTATTTATTCGCATAATTCAGGCCCATTTTTATGAAAAACAGACTGCAATTAATCCATGACTATTCAATTCACCTGTCATCTGCCGAAAAGTAACCAATGAAAATCCAGAATTCTGACGTTTCTTGACCAATTAAAAAAATATCAGTGGATATATCTTCCTAGAAGGTATTCAAATGACTATTTTTAACAAATGCGATTTTTATTAGAAAAAGTCAATATTAGTGTTCTACTGAAAACTAATTTGAAAAAGTAGTTTGGTTCATTAAATAGTCCCTCGAATACCATTCTTAGTCAAAGTTAAGTAGATTATTTTTGCGGTGGTATCAGTACTCATGTCCATTGCGCTTGGGATTAGGACTCTTGTTAGCGCACTCGTCCTAATCGTACCAAAGCGCAATGGACATTCGTGACACCACCGCAAAAATAGTCGACATAACTTTGACTACTCATGGTATTATAAGTGAATATTTTATATACCTCTAAATCCAGGTGTCACCCTATTCCCTGCTTCGCGCCTCTCGTGCGGCTGCTCACAGGCAATAAGCTCTTTTACTTAATAATTAACTTAAAATTTGCAGAAAAGGTAATCGACACTGTTAATGTTTTAATTTATGCTTAATCCAATGAATTATTGCTAGTTAAGCAAGAACAAAACTTGATAATGATGAGTAAAATGGTTATATCTTACAAATTGTAGCCCAAGGGCTTACTCCATCAAGAGAAAATTATAGACAACGGGAAAGGAAATTGTCAAGTCTATTTGGTATGGCATTGTGCTGAAAGATATATTACCGATAATTTGCTGTTGCATATTGTAACTTCAAATTAGGAGACGACAAAAATGTAAATGTTATAATATTTACTTTTACTAATATATTGTCTTTAAAAATAGTCTTATATTTGGACTATTCCGTTTATATGAGAGAAATAAGGCCCAACATTTTTTTCCTACGATATTCTGTCGCAGAACATCTCGTGTACAGTATAATACAAGTAGAGATTTGATTAAAATATTTCAAAAACTGGTATTGTTAATAGAAAAACTTCATTGCTCCTTTTAAGCTACAAGTCTGACATGTAAGGGTTAGCTATCGATTTAAAACTCTCTGAGCGTCTTGTTTGTTTCTTGGTTATAATAACTCATTCTGTCTGTTATTGTCAATATAAAAAGCATCGTTGTTCCCTTCAAGGGACAAGTCTGACTCGTAAAGATTAGCTATTTATTTTAAAGTCTCTCAATTTCTTTTCTGCTTCTTGGTTCAGAATATTTTATTCTGTCTACTAGAGGTTCCAAGCTTAAGATTTATGTAATTTTTTAAATTATATTCTTTCAGCCTTAATTTCCTTTAGTTTTCTTATATTGCTACTAATTAAAAGCAGATAACATTGCCAACATTGCTTTTTTCGTGATACAATAATGGTTTAGATCTCTTCGAAAACTGCTGCTCTCAGCGATTCTAAACAACAATTTTTTATGCAATAGAAATTGATAAATTTGTCGATTCTAGGTATGAGTTCAAGAAATGATCAAAATACCCTCCCCCGACTCTTCCAGCAACTATCCTTCTATACCTTATACCATTTTTCCAACGTTATCTAATTCCTTTTCTGTATTATTTTAATTGAGTAAAAACCAGTTGTTCTATTACTTTTCTCTGTGCTGTGACTCCCTTAAAATGCAATTTTGGATGCACTTGAAACCATAAAGAAGCTGACCTGAAATTAATTAATTAAAATAATCAATGGTAGTAAGAAAAATCGCAGATCAACCCCCCTATAGTTTATACACCACGGCAGCTCTGAAAACTCTTTACTTACCGCGATGGCCGAGCTAGCTCAAATTCGGCGATATGGTCGTGGATTCAAATCACCAGCTGTGCACCCTGTAATATCTTAAAAAAATGGGAGCCAGAAATCAAAAAATTTCAAATAAAATTTAAAAAAAAACTACAAGTGACTAGCGTTTATTTAATAGAACTGAAAAGCTTTTAGAGTCAGTAATAAATAATCAGAATAATTAAAAGGCAAATAATGTCATAACAAAATTGTGTACGTCAAATGAAGGCTGCGACACGCACAAATATCAAAAACCCCTTTCGGATTATTAAATTAACTGTAACATCAAAACCAATAGTGGGATATGCATACCTCAGTAATTTGATAAAACCTTTCTGTTTAGGCTATTGAAATGAAAAAGCGTGAATGCTCCTTTAACAAAGGGTCACTACACATCATAATTACAGCTTTAAATATTGATCATAATTAAATATATGCGTAAAAGTTCAAATATGAAAAAAACAAGAGCATGTATGAATTTGAGCTTTACTGGTTATTAATAACGGTTTTAAAATATAAATTTCAGGTTTCGAAAATAAGTTGATATAATATTCATCCAGGAGTAGCACTAACTAACCTCGATCGCCGGTCGGGGGTTGCTACACCCTGCGGTTAAACATAGCTGGTCGTAAACTGCTAGACACATTGGTCGAAATCGCCGTGGATGCACCGGTAATTGTAGCAAAGGCACCCTCAAACGGCAGCAACTAGGCAGAACGGCAGCAGGTGCCGAAAATGAGCTTAGGCTAACAACACAATGCTCATAAAAATTGATTGAGCGCACGTAATTTGACTTAAACAAACAAACCTTAGCCGCGCCGGTGACGGCGGACCCAGGCGAGAACAGCAAGTGCCTCGGACGAAAAATTCGTTTCCAAAGGAAAGCTCGCATTACAACGGCCTGTGATAAGAGATAGCGCGGGTCAAAAGAGCATCGCGCGAACGAAAGGAACTCGATGTAGGTACAAAATAAGCTGCTTTGGAAAATTTAAGAATTTGAAATGCAAATACAAATATACAGGTTAGGCCTGAAATAATTGGATAACTGGCGAAACAATTAAGCGGAGCCAAAAAAATAGTTTCACACTTTCATCGGAATTGGTTTTGCTATTGAGCATTCTTAGTTTTTCCACTAATTGTAGTTGTATGGATCTCTCCCTAAGTCCACATTTCGGTTGGTTAGGTAAGGTTGGTAATATACACTGATTAAAAACTTTCGTTCTAAACGTTGAGGGACTTTTAGAATTGAATACATCCCTATGTCTTCCGAATGCCGCCCAACTAAGCTTTATTATATTATATTATCATTATTATATTATTATAGCTAATCTCTTCTGTTCCAACATCTTTACTAAAAGTTAGCAATTGCCCTAAGTAACTGCACTCTATAGTTTGCGGGATAGCATTTATCTTCAATTCAAAAAATATCACATTTGCGCTAAACATCGGTAAATAAATTTCTTCTTCTTCTTCCTATCCAGGATCAGGCGATTCGCCTGTTCCGGCTTCACCATCTTTTCCTCGGTCTGCCTGCATTTCTTTTTCCTCATTTCTGATTCTGTCTTCTCTGGTGTATCCTTTCACCGATCGTAAGAATTTCATTTCTGATGTCTGTATAGTTGTAGTTCTCGTTTTTGAGTTGTCTAGCTTTCTGAACCAAACAGCAATGTAGGCGTAGCAACCAGAACTTCATCTGCGTTTCTCTATTTATTTTCCTTCCTAATACTCGTCTAATGTTATTATTGTTGTTCTTATGCTTACTCCTCTGATGGGACCACATATTCTTTGATATTTATTTTTTATTGTTTCTGTCTCTGTTTTCTTCGTACGTGATATCGCAGCTTAGATATTGAAAATGTGCCACTTGTTCTATTGTTTTATTATACAGTGGGTAAATTAAGTATGGAAACGGTGGTATTATTTGAATACGGCCATAGATAGAACTCTGAAATTTGGTATTCTACTAATATTCGTGGTCCCATTTTTTTATCGATCGTTACGACTGCATCACGGCCAACTTGATTATTTTTTTAAATTAAAATGGGGGTCAAAAGTACCATTATTAGAAATCTGTTTTTGTGTAGCACTTGATATGGCAGTTTTGAAAAATAACTTCACTATACCAAATTAAACTTTGAGAATATTACTTTCAACAACTTGCTAGATATGCTAAAAATTTAGTTGGCGGTGAATGCTTTGTTTTGTTTTTCAACTTTAAACAGTAAATTTATGAAGAATACCCATTTAACCATTGTATAAGAATTTTCAAGGAGCGAAACCATCTTGATGTTGAGAGTAAATAAATATTTGTTATAAAATTTCAAACAATGAACAACATACTAGTAACTAGCAACAACGTCATACTGACTAGTAATAACTAAAACAACATTTAATTTTAAAGAACTTCTTGGCAGTGATGGATTCAATTTACAAATTCCCGAACGGCATGGACAATGAAATCACCAGAAATATATCTCACTTCCTGTGAAATTCTTTGAACTAATTCAACTAAGTTTCCTGGTTTGTTAATGTATACACAACTTTTTACGTATCCCTACAAGAAAAAGTCTAGAGGAGTTAAATCCGGAAATCGCGAAGGACATTCAAAATGTCCTCGACGTCCAATTCATCTTTGGGGAAAATCTGTATTTAAAGGATCACAAAGGAGGGGCTCCATCCTGTTGAAATCAAATTTCATCGCTTATTGTGTTAGGAAAGTTTTGATTTGGGTACAATCTTGTGAGGGCAGGGATAATCTCATTTTGTAACAATCGTAAATATCTCGCTAAAGTCCTATGATATTCCTACCAATGATTCCTGTAATTAAGATGCAGGAAGTATTTAGTATTTTGAAAAATTTTCTGGCCTACTATTACATACCTGCCCAAACGTTAATTTTTTCTGGAAATTGGGTATGCGATTCTTCCATCCACCGGGGATTGCTATCTGACCAATACCTACAGTTTTGTCTATTCATCTCACAATGTAACTAAAATGTAGCTTCATCAGTGAATACAATGTGATTCACAAAATTTGGATCGTGATTCATGCGATCTATTATTATTTCGCAAAACTGCAGTCGTCGATCGAAATCGTCTTCATTTAGTTCTTGCACTAGTCGAACTTTATAGGGATGAAATTTTTGGTTCTTCAAAATTTAAAATGCGGATTGCTTGCACATATCGTGATTTGCAGCTAGCTGCTTTATGGATGTTTTTGGATTGTTAACAAGGTCCAACATTACATTTAATGCATTTTCATCATTAGTAACTGTTGGTGAGCCTCCCAGTTTTCCGTTATGTTTGGAAAATTCCTGGTTGCAAGCTCGATTGAACTGTAGTGGACTGTATGGATTTATTCTTCACTAAATTATACACTCGTTGAAAGCAAAGTAGGTAATTTATTCGCAATAAATTAGCACACAAACATTTGAACATTTAAACAAAGAATTAGCGTTTCTCAGAGTGGACCTGTTCGCGTGCTGTCTCGCTGACAGACGGAACGTAAGTGGCGCGGGGAAGGTAAGCTCCAAGAGTTCTGAAATGCGCATAGTACAACGCACAACTACAAGCGAAGCGGCAAAATTTATGAAACACTTAACATACCGCCCGCCTTGGAAAGGGTAACGTTTCAAATAACAACAGTACAAATTTGACATGTAACAGCTAGAGTAAGACATGTAACTAAAATCGACATATACAAAGCATAATAATACATAGATCTTAAGGTAATACAAGAAAACCCGAACAATGGATAGCCAAAAGGCTTTACGAAACACTGCGCAGGACGCTAACGTGCTAGTTCACAACACTAGGTAGCGGACACAATTTGGCGAAGGATCTCTTTACGATCCCTGACACAGTTTTCACTGACGCCACACGCGTAACGCCGTCAAGGCCAGGGTGCAGCTCGGTGACCCGGCCTAACCTCCACTTCAGAGGGGGAAGATTGTCATCCTTGATGAGGACCATGGAACCAGGCTGGAGGTCCGAAAGGTGTGTGCGCCATTTGGTGCGCTGTTGGAGTTCTGAGATGTACTCCTTACTCCATCTTTTCCATACATTCTGGTGGAGCTGTTGTATTCTTTGGTATCTAGACAGCCGAGACTCGGCTATCTCAGTGACGTTGAGATCAGGCAGTGACACCAAAGGACGACCGATCAGAAAATGAGCAGGAGTCAAAGGCTAAAGGTCGTTTGGATCAGCGGACAAAGGGGACAGGGGTCGGGAGTTTAAGGTCGCTTCCACCTGTGCTAGCAAAGTGCAAAATTCATCGTAATTTAGACTAGCGTTACCTATAACGCGCCGTATGTGATGTTTGGAGGACTTAATTCCGGCCTCCCACAATCCGCCAAAGTGGGGACTGTGCGCGGGTATAAAATGCCAAGCTACTCCGTCGTTCGCGACTGATTCGGAAATAGAAAGGCCTTGTTCCGCAAGAAAATTGCCTAATTCGATTAATTCGGAATTAGCGCCGACAAAGTTAGTGCCATTGTCTGAATAGACATGGAGCGGTTTGCCTCGACGAGCTACAAACCGGCGAAAAGCTATTAAGAAGGTTTCAGTAGAAAGGTCAGCGACCAATTTAAGGTGCACTGCTTTTGTGACAAAACAAACGAATAGACAAAGGTAGGACTTCACTAGTTTAGAACTACGTCCCTTGCGATCCTTTATCATGAACGGTCCACCATAATCGATACCAGTTGTATGAAATGGGGGCGATGATTGAATACGAGAGGCTGGCAGATCTCCCATTATGGGTTCGGTTAACTTAGGAGAAAATCTAAAACACCGCAAGCATTGATGAACCACTTGCTTGACTATATTTCTGCCAGAGGTAATCCAATATCGTTCTCTGAGATTAGCTAACAGCATTTGAGGTCCGGCATGGAGAAGCCGAAGGTGCTCATGTGAGACTAGGAGTTTGGCGAATGGATGTTTGCCAGAAATCACTAGAGGAAACTTCTTGTCAAAAGGCAATTGAGAGTTGTGGAGCCTACCACCAACTCTTAGCAGTCCCTTGGAATCCAGAAAGGGATTCAAGGATATCAAAGCAGAAGATTGTTTCACAGGCTTGTTCTGTGACAACAGCTTAAATTCGTCAGGAAATGACTCGCGTTGTGAAAAACTTGCAAGCCTTACAAGGGATGCTTGCAGTTCATCTGTAGAAAGGGGCCCAGAAAGGCGATCAGCTTTGGGGGTCCGCGCATTGTTATAAAAACGAAAGCAATAAGCTGTAACTCGTTGTAATCGAGACAAACTTGAATGCTGATTGAACGGAAATGGTTCAACAGAGGTTACAGAAAAACTCTGAGCTTCTTTTTTGAATTCTGGAAGATCAGCAAGAACATGTCTGGAAGTAGGCCAAGATGCCTCACCTTCGCTTAGCCAGGCGGGACCATGCCACCAAAGGCTTAATTCTTTTAAAACTAAAGGAGGGACTCTCCTAGTGAGAAGATCAGCAGGATTTGACGCGGTAGGAACATGCTTCCACGTGGCATCAGAAGTGAGTTGCTGAACATCTGCAACTCTGTTGCACACAAAGGTTTTAAGAAGATTCGGACTGGTTTTCAACCATCCTAGCACTATTGCGGAATCTGTCCACAAACCAATTCTAGATATGGGCAAATCAAGTGCCTTTATGACTTGCACGGAAAGTTAACTTAGAAGAACAGCTCCGCAGAGCTCGAGCTTCGGAATTGTCAAGGGCTTTAAAGGGGCTACCTTGGGCTTGGAACAGAGAAGGTGAACTTGTACTTCCCCTTCCTGATTCTTGGAACGGAGGTATATCGACGAACCGTAACCATTGTTGGAAGCGTCGCAGAAACCATGGAGTTCTATCTCATCCACGCGCCGACAGAGGACGTGACGAGGAATTGCTAAGTCATTGAGCATGAGAAGATGACTGCGATATGTAAACCATTTTTCTTGTATGGCGTTGGGAACGGGTTCATCCCAATTCAACTTTTCCATCCAAAGTTGTTGCAAAAGAACCTTGGCACCCATGGTGCATGGACTTAGCAGACCCAGCGGGTCAAATATCTGTGATATTTCAGACAAGATGCTACGCTTGGTAGCCTTACTACTTGTAGAATTTGAAATATTGAACATCAGATGATCGCTTTTGAAGGACCAAATCAAACCAAGGGTGCTTGTGTGCTCATGTGCACTGAAATCAAGAACACCAGGATGCAAATCGAGATCTGGGATTCCATCGAGAACTTCTGGAGAATTAGAAATCCACTTTCTAAGTTTGAAACAGCCTGAATCAAGAATCTGATTCAAGTTTGAATTAGGGTTTGAAACGGACATATGACCTAATTCAGAATATTCATTCATGAAATTCGAATAGCGATTGGACAAGTCAGCGTTCGCTTGTAACCGCTTCTCTAATGATAAGAATCTTTTCTGAGCAATTTGCAATGAATCACCCAATACCTCTACAGGTTTCTTGAGAAGGATAGAGACAACGAATCGACCATTCGCTTCTCGTTGCGTATTTTGCACGAAATGTGCCTCACAGGCGTTCTCTTCATTTGTGCGGACCTTTTCCTCTGGGTAATGTTCGAGTTGCCAAAACCTAGCAATGGGGTCAGAAGCATCCTCGATCGTGCTAAGATTGCAATGTACAGGGTACGCAGAAGGGGGGCCTGTAGGGCCAGAAACAATCCAGCCAAAGCGAGTTTTTTGGAGGATGGGAAGATTTGGGCCTAGACCAATTTGTCCAATACAAAGGAGCTGCCAGAAAATGGGCGAACCAATCAGAATGTCGATGGTGCCCGGTTGGTCGCAGGACAGATCTGATAACTTGATGTTATCAGGAACCTTGAAAATGTTTTGCTGGACGCGAAAACTTGGGGTTGTACCTGTAATCTCATCGAGAACAAGACAGGATAGACCAATACTGTATGAGGTGTGAGGGGCTTGCAGCTTGATATCACACCTAGCTTTGATTTGAGAAGTAGCTTTACTTAAGCCAGCAACAGTAACGTTGACTTCGCGAATTGGAAGCTTCAACCTTTTACACAAATCTGAACGTATGAAGTTCGATTGGGAACCGGAATCCAGCAGGATTCGCACAACATGAGGCGTACCATCATCAGCGATGAGTTTAGCGGTAGCCGTAGGTAAGAGTACCTGCAAAGCATTCGAACAGAATGCCGAAATCGATTGATTTAGTTCAACAGGGGTTTCTGCTGACAACGCAGATCCTGGTTGACTAGAAGAAGCATTTTGAGATTTGTCCTCATGAAGAAGGGTGTTGTGCCTTGATTTGCACTTTCTACACGTATATTTGGAGCTACAGCGGCTCGAAAGGTGACCCTGAGTTAGGCAATTAAAGCATACACGGAGCTCTTTTGCCTTTGAATTTCTGTCAAGAGAAGACAGCTTGACAAACTTATCGCATTTGTACAAGGGATGAGATCCTTTACAAAATGGACACGAAGGGGTACCTGACACAAATGATTTCGAATGTACCTTGGAAGACTTTTCGGGTACAGGCTTAATATTTTTTACCTCTAGAGTTTCTAGAAGATTTGCTGTATTTTGTAGAAATTCCTTGAACTCGTCAAGATTAGGCAGGTCAGAACTTGACCGGTTTCTAAGGACCTCCCATTCACGGAATGTAGTGGGGTCCAGTTTTTTAGAAACGACATAAATGATAACAACATCTAGAAGCTCGCTTTCGGTTGCTAATGATTTGGTTGCTGTAAAATGTTTGAATAACATATCGCTAATCGTACGTAATTTAGTTGCAGATTCCTTACTGCACGATTCAAGTTCGAAAATAGCATTGAGGTGGTTATGAATCAGAATTTTTGGATCATTGTAACGATTACACAATGCATCCCAAGCTAGAGTATCATTACTCGCAGTAAACTCTAAACCTTTTATAATTTGGCTTGCATCACCCTGTAAACTAGCCTTTAAGTAATGCAGTTTTTGAATATTAGTTAGCGTTTGATTCTCATGAATTATACTAATAAAAATCTCACGAAATTTCAACCACTCTGACATGTTTCCTGAGTATTTAGGAATGGAGATGGTAGGAAGGCGTACAGCTCGATTATTGCAATGCGAGCTGCAGCTTGAATGCCCTGATCTCACGCTACCGTTAGGAGATCCAGCACGATCTGGTGCAACATCATACTGTTTGTTGTATTCATTAATCAAACATTCAGCATGTGAAATTGCAAAAAAATAAGAATCTTCAAATTCGACTTGTTGCTGCATTTCAGGTTCTGCATCCTTACTGTTTTCTAAAATTTGTTCATGAACCGCATAATATTCTGATAACAAGGTGGCTGCAGCATCCAATTTTTTCTGCAATTGAACAATCTGGGCGCTAGATAAGAATTGATCTTCATCGTGAATTGTTTGCAAGGATTGCACGTGATTTGCGAAACGCGTAAGCTTGCCTTTGATAGAGCCACGTGCTCTTACAAGCGGATCCATAATTGTTGAAGTTAAAACAATTTAACAGATAGAACCAACTTTCGTACGCCACTGGTACGGAATTTTGTTTACAACGCAAAACAGCGCTGCCACGACGCGAAATTAACTTGGCGCTACGACGCAAAGAACGGCACTGGTACAACGCGAGATTAACTTGTGAATAATTCGACTGCAATATGAAACATGCAGGGGATATTGTACTCGCGAACAAACGAAACTTGGCATTTTACGCAATTAAAATGTTTATATGACTCATAAACCATTTGTTTACGCAATAATATGCAGCTGAAATTATGCACATACAGACACAGATGATAGAAAACCAAATTCATGCATAGGAAATCTCACAAAGGGAACTTAGGCTTACATTGATATTGTTGTATGTGCCGCCTTGCCGCCTTTCTCGTTGCTGTGGTTTGAACTGCCGTCGCGCCGGCGGCTGAAATGCACACCTGCACGAACTTGGCGCGGAACTCGGCGTTTGGCTTTCTCGCTCCCACGTTGATAGCAGCGTATGCTGTCTTCCTTCCTCTCGTTAGGGACGAATGTACGATTGAAACTTGCCTTGTACTTGCCTTGCTGGCGAATTTGGGCTGCTTTTCAGGGCTGATGGACCATGCGGCTCGAAGGAACAATGTTGGGTGAGCCTCCCAGTTTTCCGTTATGTTTGGAAAATTCCTGGTTGCAAGCTCGATTGAACTGTAGTGGACTGTATGGATTTATTCTTCACTAAATTATACACTCGTTGAAAGCAAAGTAGGTAATTTATTCGCAATAAATTAGCACACAAACATTTGAACATTTAAACAAAGAATTAGCGTTTCTCGGAGTGGACCTGTTCGCGTGCTGTCTCGCTGACAGACGGAACGTAAGTGGCGCGGGGAAGGTAAGCTCCAAGAGTTCTGAAATGCGCATAGTACAACGCACAACTACAAGCGAAGCGGCAAAATTTATGAAACACTTAACAGTAACTGTTGTTGGGCTGCCCGATTTTGCTAGGTTTTTAACACTGCCTGTCTGGTTGAAGCGTTTTAATGTTTTACAAACCATAGATTTACTAATAGGACTTCCATTAGGGTATGTTGCGTTAAATAAATTACATACTTTAGCATAATAACGTCTTCCATCACCATACCCTATCATTATGAGAATCTCTATTCTCTCTTTTTCTGTAAGATTTTCCATGGTACTTTCTCACTAAATACGCAAATTCAAACAACACTTATAATTTTTGACGTTCAATATTTGTTAAACAACAGTGGCAGGGTTTTTTTTCAGCGCTTACTATCGGTTTCAGTTATCTAATAAATTGTTATATACAACCTTTAATTTGGTATAGTAAAGTTATTTTTCAAGACTGCCATATCAAATGCTACATCGTTGGATTCTACACAAAACAGCTTTCTAATGATGGTACTTTCGACCCCCATTTCAATTTAAAAAATAATCAAGTTGGCCGTGCTGCAGTCGAAACGACCGATAAAAAAATTCGAACCACGAATATTAGTAGAAAACCGTATGTTTTACTTCTATACCAAATTTCAGAGTTCTATCTATGGCCGTATTCAAATAATACCACCGTTTCCATACTTAATATACGCACTGTATATTGCTATTTTAGTTCTCACAGGGTCTAAACCAAGGAAAGCCATCGTCTTTGTCTTATTTATAGATATTTTAAGGTTATACGTTATGCGTCTTCACTGTTTCGAATTACGACCTGGTCCGCAAATAATCTCGTATTAAGGGGTGTTGTTTGATTGAGTTTTATATTCAATTGCAAATAAATTTAAACATAAAAATTACAATAGTGTAGATACATCAAACAGCAGAATGAGTATTATAAATGATAAAATTATGTCAGAAGGTAAGACATTTATCCAGAAGTAATAGTTACCTGCGAAAGCGGCTAATCACCAAATACAAAAACATCATGTCACTAGCTAAAAACGACCCAACCAATCTCCACCAGTAGACAGTTCGAATAGCCGCTACGTTTCTGGCAACAATAAATTAATAAAAGAAAATAAATACTATCTTACTCCTCAAAAGGAGTAAATTCTTGTCACAATTGAAAAGAGCACTCAAGTAGCTAATCCATGCCACCTATATTTATTTATGACGCTTATAAAATTATCAAGAATTAATAAAAGATATTAAATCAAATATTAAAGACGAATTTACAATATTCAATAAAGGCACGGAGGTCAAAGTAAATTTAAACAGATTGATGACTTTCGTTCCCTCGCGACTTACTTTGATAAAGAAAAAAAAATATTACACATATGAAAATCCAGACACGTTCAACCGTGTCTCAGTAATTATACGAAACATTCCAGTTTCAATAACACACGACCAGATAAAACAAGAACTAGAATATAGAATAGAGATAAACAGAAAATACCGATTTGTGCTGTAATTATTGTAAAGTATTCGTCGAGCCAAGAATAACCGGAAAAATGATGCCACAATGCACCCGTTGCCAGCGATATTCGCATACGAAAAACTACTTTAAACTAAATCCCAGATGTGTGAAGTGCTTAGGGGATCACCATTTCCTGCGGTGCATAAAATTCAAAAACCAAAAACCCATATGCGTCAATTGTTATGGAGAGCACCCTGCACACAACAAGGGTTGTGAGTCTTATAAAAAGTTAACAACCAAACAAACCATTTCCGCTGATAGATACACCACTCCTTGTTGAAAATATGCAGATGCAATTCATAACGAATCAATTAACCATTCCAATAATGTAAACAGCAATTCCAACAATGGAAATAATAAAAAATCCAGTGAATCAAGTTCAGTCATCGAGCAAACAGTACACTCAATTATTGAAATTATCATGCCCTATATAAGCAAAAATAAATTCCAATTTTATTACAAATTGTCAACAAATAAAATAATCAAGAGCTACTTTAATCTAATCATCCCAAATTGAAATGCAAACGGAATTACTCGACAACGATCTATAATTATCGCGTTCTTGGAAAGGCGTCGTGTAGATATTTTATGTGTCATCGAAACACATCGGTTGATAAATCAAAAAGTAATTATATCGGAATATAATGTCTTTCAAAAAGATATTTCAAGAAATACTGGTCCGGGAGGAGTTGCAATAATTTCCAGAAAGCATCTTAGTATGTACCATATCGAAACCATAACAATAGAAAGTATGGAAAAACAGCTGTGAAAATTGAACTTCAAATGGAAGAAATTTAAAGATCATCTTTGCATATTAATAATCAAATATACGTATTAGTGCTAATAACCTGCAACACTTACTCAGTGACAATGTAGCAACTTTATTCATAGATCTGAATTGCAAACATACAATCTGGGGATGTAGAGCGATAACCCAAATGCTATTAGGCTACACGATATATTAACTAGTATTCAGATTAAGCGACTTACATACCTTATCGAACAGACCACCAACCAGATATTCTTGGTGTCATTCTGCATATGAACTCTTCAAATCCAATTAGTCAAACGGTGTTGCCTGAACTAGATTCTGAGCATCTGCCGATTATTTTAACTTTTGATAATCAACCAAAGATAGCTGATAAAACTCCCAAACTAATTAACGGAAAAATTGATTGAAAGATGTTCAGCGAGATATTGCAGCAAAACATAAATTATCTCATCGTACTAAACAATAAATACGACATCAATAGTAGCATAAATGCTTTATTGAAGACAATTAAAACTTAGTTGCAGCTTCTGCTACCACCCAGAAATCAAGACGCACAACGGAGTTTATGAATGCACGTACCAATTATACAGCAATTAATTAAAGAAAAACACGAAACCTGCCAAATTGCATTTTGAATTTAGAAGATGCTAAGATTGTGGATTAGAACAAGGGTTCCATCAGTCAGATCACACTTAAATTACTTAATACGAAATGGGAATTGGAACAATATAAAATAGGCAGCTATCAGAGATACATCCGTGAGTTTGAACTACAAGACCCTACAATGTGGAGGGTAACCAGGCGAATCTTGCATCAGCACAATAGTATATCCACCATCAAGACCAATATCGGAACATACTCATCTCATGAAGAGAAATACGCATTGTTTGGGAGCCACTTGGCCAACACATATACAACTGCCATAGACCTCTTGAACGAAAATTTCAACAACAACCTCGAACAGATATCCTCTTCCTCCGGATGAATTGGATACTTCCTCGACCAATAGAAGTATGCCCATATTTTGCCACTTCATAAACCGGGTAAGTAAACTCATGGTATCACTGAATATACGCCGATAAGTTTACTTCAGACCTTATCGAAGGTGTTTAACATAGTATATTACGTTTCAAAATCGGTAAGTGCCTGAGAAAAAGCCGAAGGAAGTTAGAAAAACGGGGCCCGAAGGTCCGAGTTTTGCTATTTTTGAGGTCTGTTTCAGTAAGGCGCTTAACGATCGAGGTCTCGTAAAACATGTTTTGCGTTATCAACTAATAGAAATAAAAATACTGTTGAATATTACGCGTGAGTGTTGCTTCTATTTATAGCAATAAAACAAAACAATTCTCTATAAAAGTCCTAGTACCGTTATATTCATAACGGGCTTGTTATTTTGTTGTTGTCACACCAACTAGGATACGGGAAATTGGTCATTTTGTTACAGATAACAAATCCGAATACAAGTAAAAATATGTTCGTAGCGCAAAAAGGCAATTTATGGGCGTCTAGTGGAAAATGTAAATAAAAATAAAGTTTTCCCGAATTTTCAATTTGCGCTTAGAAGCAATAAAATTACCTAAAGTATCAATATTTAGGCCCATTCTATTCAACGTCCACGACATTTTGCAACTGGAAAGCACAGCATTATCTATGCTCGCAGATGACACTGTCGTCATTAGTCTAAACAGTGATAATGATACGAGAGTGGTACAGCAAATGGCGTTTAGAACTAAATATCACGAAAACCGAAGATAAAATATGTTTGTTGCAACGTAAAAACAATCCACCAAATATTGTGTTAAAAATGAAGGTAATCCCATGGAAAAAAATGATGACGCCGTAAAATGCATGCATGTCTACTTAGACAATAGAGTGACGTGGGCATACCACATCAATAAGAAAGTCAATGAAGCGTATTCAAGACTCGATCAACTACATCCTCTAATAAATAATAAAGTTTGGAACGCTTATATACTCGTCTATTATTCGACTTTGCAATCATGTATGGATGCCCTGTATGGGGTGGTTTGTTGTAGTTGTTCAAAACTGTCTGAGAGTAGGACAATGTCAGCCGCAAATTGTAGCTTCCTCAGATATTCATTATTGATATTAACGCCATTGGTTTTTCAGTTTAAGTTTTACTCGTAAATACGTCTACTAGAGTATCGTTGAAGAGCTTTGGTGAGATCGTGTCGTCCGGTCTAATTCCTCGCTCCATTCTAATCAGCGTTGTGTTCTAAAAAAATTGGATTATTAGTGTTCCATTTTCGTACAAATTTTTGATTAGTGTAATAAGTACAGTGTGTCCTCGGATTGAGTTCACTATAGGTATAATCGACAAACAATTTTACAATTTTATTTTAATGTTTTGGGATCCCACCCTGCTTGGTCTGAAAACAATTTTAAGCAGAGTTTTAATTTTTATAAATTAAGTCGGCCATGAAAAATGTGAAAAAACTATTTTCTATTTAGGTAAACTACCCTTTTTGTTCATGATACGGCAAAATTTTGTTAAGAAAAGTTGTTTAGAATGATAGTCTAGTCTGCATCTTGTGAATGCTTCTATAAGTGTCCAGGTCTCTACGGAATCGGAGAGCTTTTAATAAAGACCATGTTCAACGGTCTGTTGTATTCGTTTACCTAAGCTGCCGTAAGCTATGGATATAGTCTATGGTGCAGTCACTTTTTTTTGCTCTCTAAGTTGGAAATTGTCTATGCGATTAGTTAATTTGGTGTTAATTATCTTGGTAATCATCTTGCAAAAAGTAAGATAAAAGAGAGATGGGCTTATAGTGTTTGAGGTCTTCTAGGTTGTCCCTCCTATGCAATAACACTATTTCGTTTCTCCATGCTTTTGGTGTTTCCCAAGCATTGGTTGAAGAGTGTTTTGAAAGTCTGTAATAAGCTTCGAGCTATGATTATCTAAAATTCTTCATATACCACTGTGATGCAAGTCCAAGTAGCGATTCATTGGTGCTGTACGACGAAGTAAGCATCAAAATGGCTGCGAGCCTTATCCAGCGCAGTCATGTTTGTGAACGTGTACAGCCCGACAGATTGCATGTAAGTAAACGATGCGCAGTCTCATCTGTGGTGGGCAAATAACGAAGCTCATTTATTATGTAGTTGCCTATCTGTGAACATCATATACATTCTAGTACGAGTATAAAGTGAGCGCGGTGGAACGACAGTATGGCTCGAACTTCAGGTTGTCTTTGTTCCTTTTAGTGCTCACCCTTTCTCGCGCCGCTCAGATTGACATGCAGGCTAATAATTGTTATGCTGTAAGCATTTGGTTTATCATTTTTAGTAAAACCTAAAAGATACTTTATTTGTAAGTGTACACTATGGAATAAAGGAAAAATTGTTGAAAGTCTATTGCTGTTATTTCATAGAAGCTGTGGAGTTTCGACACACATGAAAATTTTTTATTTGGTGACAAATCAAAATTAAAGTGTAAACAATATGCAATTCAATTTACGCACTTGTTTTCTAAACCATAGAAGCTTACTGTGTTGTACTTTGTTATATTGGAGCTGCAATATCTTCAGCTGCGAATTATGCGTATAGAAATTTGCAACTCTAGCTGACAACTGTAAAGGGTCTGATTGTTTTAAATTGGTTATTTAACAATTACTAGTTTTTATTTTTTTAAATTATAAGTTCTTAGGATAACGGCCATTATGCCAGATACGCCATGCTTCAAATAATTCTAGCTTTTGTATCGTTATCGACCTTCATCAAGGCGGTCTATATTGTTCCAAGCCATGACACTAGCTCTGTTGCCAAATTGTGTGCTAGGCCATTCCAAGACACACTAAGTTTTGTTTGTTTGAAATATATCTGACATTCAAACTATTTCGACAAGGCAGTTCATATAAGTTACAAAAATGTGTTTGAAGTGTTGTGTACCAAGCTGCAACTCAACGTACGCTTTATCAGTTGCTTTATATGTTAGCGTGGTCAGGTTTCCATCTGCAGAAACGGTGGCAAAAAATGGAAAGAAGTTTTGGATCTAGAGAACTGGCGGATTGGAAAGGCTAGTGTTGTATGTGAAAAGCACTTTAAAAGACTGCAATATCACTAACTTCCAGGCTAGTTATTTTGAAGAAATTACTGTTTTTGATAAAGTCAAAATTAGTAGCAGTGGAGAATAAGATACATATCCATTGGAAATTGTTTTTAAATCGAATATTGCGGAGAAGTGACACACTACGGTGTAAATAGCAGTGATTTTATAGATTTATTTCAACTGGCATGCATCACAATGACAGAAACAGTGCAGTGACAGATTGTTCATTTAGTGACCAAAACTAGTAATTTTTTGTTAATGGTTGGCTAAGCCATGTTGTCAGATTGTGGTAGGCCATTCCAAAGGTCACTTTATCGGCCTAGTGTCATGGCCTGGAACAATATAGACCGCCTTGCCTTTATAGAATCGCAATACAAAAATACCAAAAGTTTACGCACCGTCACTGTTGAAATCTATCGACATTTTAGAGTTCCACATTTGGTATGTTTATAACTTTTCTGTTGATGATCAGCTACTAATAATGTAATTAACTAATTTACAATTTATTAGATGTATGTTTGTGTATGTGTCTGATTCACGCATCCTTAATACACACAATGTTTTTAACTCATCGTGGTTCATAGTTATTAAGTTATTATTGATAATTTTAATTTCTTATGGATTTTCAATATTTGTTGATACTGAGAGAGTTGGTGTTAGGAATAAATAACACCTGAATTTTGGGAGTCTACACGCTGCGTTTATGTAATTTCTGGTCGAGTATAATGATGAATTAACTCAGGAAATTTTCGCAAGTAATTTGTTTGATTGCTTGCATCCGTTCAGTTTAAGTCAGTATTCATTTATATCAAAAACTATATTGTTTGCATTTGGCAGAATGATCTTTAGTAAATAAATTATTAGTTAGCATGTAAGAGTTGAGCAGTTTAGGGATTCAAGCTAGCTAGTCGTCGAGTCGCTTTCTATGACCATTCAATTAATGTTGCTTCTTTAAACTAGTGATGGACACCAACTTTAAGTCGCAGAATGAATAAAACAAATATAAAGTTTGATAACACATAAATGAAACATGCAGATCGCTGCAGTAATTAACGACCGCATTTAAATTCATCGATTTAATTATTTGAAAAAGAGAGAGATTCAACTAATCGCAACAAATTCATAAAGGATTTGACAATTTGTTGTTTTAAAACGTCAGTAGAACAAAAAATGTTACCTTAATAGTTATTTATGTACCAAGGACATTATCAAGATGTTTATGCCCGTCCGAGGGCGAGAAGCTTACAAGCCCGAGTGTCTTTGGTTCGAGGGATTGTAGGTCGCCCTAGGACGTCAAAATCATGTCTTAGTAGTATTTTTTAATAACCTAAATAATGAATCAGACAGTGAGGATCAATAATTGCGGTATAGGCATCGACGCATCGAGGTGATTGGTCGCTAACAATAAGAGGACGTTATGAATTATAATGGCCGCTCATAATGCCCCGATTGTTATAGACTTGTGAATATATTTTGCATCATAGGTATAAACAAGAAATAATGTACTAGTAAGACATAAAATATAGTACAATTAAATGTACATATAATGTAAAGGCGCTTACAAAAGGCGTCTACTGCATTATATTTAAAATTAATATTTTAATTTAACCTGCCAAATGGCGTAAAAGGGATTGTACAGAAAAACAGTAATGACAACCCACAGCTGCAGCGAACGTCTACTTCGCAGGGATTGGAGTGAAAACGCTTATCGGGTGTTGCAGCTTTAGTCGAGGACCCTCCAATATGGAGATTTTACGGGGTATGTGTACAAACACGATTGCGATAAATAAAGATAAAGTAAATCAGGGGAGAGAATATGTAATGTGTACGTGGCAACTAAATTAGATTCTGTATAGGTTATGATTATTATCCTTATATGCAGGTTGCCCAAAACGCACGTTATTGTAAAATTGACGAAAAGTGGCAGCAAATTAAAATGTCCAACAATAATTGTAAACCAAAACTAGCACAAACCTTGTAAGTGTAAGAGATACTGAATGAATGTTTCTGCAAATACCGTCCTAGAATATAGTTGTGAAGGAATGCATATCAAAGAAATTTGCAGTCATTTAATTACAATAATAGTAGCTATGCCAAATATGAGCTGCTTACGATCTCGCTGTTTTCTTCGTATACGTAAGACAGGAAAATGCTATTTTATATTTTAATTAATGCACTTTTGGTCTATATTATGTTGATCTGTCTTGCATTTATACAGTGCTTATTATTATTGTTAAATATTATTATTTGTAATGCAATAGATAAATAAAATTGATCATCCAAACAACATAACAACATAGCTTATTTTGAATTTTATATTGCCTCTGCCTGTGTTTAATTGAAAATATGATTATTTAATTCTGTTTTACTATAGTATGCGCCGACTAGCAATTTGAAACTCGTATCTGCCGTGAATGGTTGATAAATTTAACCATTGTATGGCAAATTTTCGATTCTAACGAATAACAGATAACCTCAAAATATTAATAACAAACAAAGCTGTTCGAAACACATACAAATCAATCACCTCAGGTAAATTATAACAATGGTTTTCTAATAATCAAGTAATTTGGCTAACCTGTAATTTGTTTTTCAAGTGCAAAAGGACGCCAACCTTGTATTTACTTTCTGGAAAGGTCTCAGCTGCTGCTGCCTGCCTCTAAATCACGAACAATGCCTCCTCTAGTTCAGGCACTTTACTGTCCGCTTCTAGCAGCTCCCAATCTTGTTGAATATCAGCTTCAAAGACGATCTGACACAGGTTAAGCTCCAGGTCTAATTTATTCTGGAACTGCGCTTGGGAATACTGCCAATTTAACCACAGCTGGCCTCCGCACACAGGGAAATAAATACTTTTATCAATAAAATTTATCAACATTGGGGAACCGAACAACACAAGCTTTCGGCTTGGCTTCCCCAACAAACAGTAATAAAATACTCTCTAGGTTACCATAGCAACATGATTTACAATTGTTTATTTGTAAAGTGTACATTCTTTGATCTTAATTTTTAATTGTGTTTGTAAATGTCATTCAGGAAACTATAACCTCACAATTAGTCACACTTTTACTTGAGTTAATAAACACTGATTAACACGCCACTAGCACCTTCTTGTAATCTTGCGCTTTGCATGTCTGTGCCTTCTTGCACTGCTTTTTAATCCATTTATCTGCGTCATTCATTGTTGGCATTCCGACATGAATTAAAAAGCTGCATTAAACCTCTGTAACGCTTTGAAACACCTTTGTACTAAAGCGATTTCATTATCGTGCCCTAATGTTACACAATTAATCTGTCGGTCATCATAAATTTAGCTACATTTGCCATATTGAGCACAAGTTTGAATACAAGCTGATCGCAACTCTGATGAAACTGTTTTACACAATCAGTAATCTTTGTTAATTAATTACAGTTATTGCTAATCATGTTTTATGTAGTTACCAATGTTTACTAGTGGCTCTTACTGTTGCAATAAATACAATGCCAATTCTGGGTCTATTTGAATATTTCATTATCATTCGTAAGTTAGCAATGCAACCAGAATTGCGGTAACCATCATACCATTACAATATATTCTTATATCAATAACCAATTGAAAACAAAGTTACAGCACGATATTGGTAACTATACAATATTTTTATCTTGAGCTAATGGTGGCCGACGGATGAATATATCAGAAGTTATTATTTTCTGCTCTGAATAATTTTGCGTTATGTGTCAGACAGAGCTGAAAACTATCTCAAAAACAAGGCAAGCTCCGAAAATAGTAAACAGGAATATGTAGTTAGAAGTAACAAATAAGAGCCGTATTAGCGACGAGCCGTAAACAAGGAACGTCTTTAATTAGTAAATTAACAGTCTCCGTTTTTGTCAAAAATTTAGTGTTTACATTTCACATTTGAGGAAAGAATGACCTGCACGTGATAAAATGTTGGAAAAATAACTACTAAAAAGGTGCTTTCCAGCCGAATACGCGGCTAAATAATCTACTTTACTGTTCGTAATCCGGCAATGCTTCTCTAATGCAGAGCATTATGGAAAGAGCATTTTCAAGCTATGTTTACTGTTGTTGTAAGTGCATTCCGCGAGCCTTGTTTGTGGGTTTCTTTTTTACCAACTAGCGGAAAGGTTTCCTGCAATGTTCTTGTACAAAACATAGTAAACACTTAACAAAGTTAAAATATTTGGGAACTGTAAATTATCGATGTCGTTCATCTTTTGGTAATAAAATAGCAATCGTTTTCAATTTACAACTATTTAATAATACGTTTTAATTTCGCACCAGAAAAGAGTTTTTGTTTAAATTGTTAGTTGAGTTTACATCAATTTCAGGATTACTTGGCTTATGGACTTCAGCGTAACACGACTCGGTCCCGCGGCCTCGTTGGAGGGCGGGCGAGTCGCCATTAGTAGTAGTTAGCCCTAACTACTACTAATGGCGACTCTTGTTGATTTGGCCTTGGCAACTCAGTCGGCCAATGGTGTTCTCCCTGGTAGGCGGAGCAGACCTAAGTGCAAGCGCGAGAGAGAAAGAGAGAGAAAACAAAAAGAATGATATTTACACAGGTTTTTAATTGTTTGAACATATATACAAAAGAGAAAAATAATAGGCTATGTATTGGATGACGCCTCGAAGCTTCTGGTGGGGTGGGGTCGCCGTGTTTCGTCCCGAGGCTCTTCCTCTCGTGGGGAGGGGCGTGCGTGCCGGGGACGGCGGAGGTTCTGGCGCTGGAGGCGGCTCGGAGGGCTAGGTGTGCGGCCTCGCCGGCTCGTCGGGCCGGATGGCTGCGGATTGGGGCGCCTGGGCGATGGTGACGGGCGGCGGCGGTGTCGGCGGTGGCTGGACGGTATGCGCGCTGGAGAGGAGCGGAGGGGCGGCCGGGGGCGGTCGCGTAGCTCCTTGGTCTGCCGCGGATCCCTCCTGTGGTAGTGGGGTGTACCCTGGACCTTGCTTCGGGCCGGCAGGGCTACTGTGGGGAGCTGGGGGCGGCGACTCGACTCGGCGGGGGCGCAATATGCGTCCCACAAGGACTGCAGTTCCCGTGTCTCCTCGGCGCTTAGCTGCAGCTCCAACTCCACTTCCAACTTTCGGGGGCGGCGGCGGACCTGTCGCTGGCGGCGGTGCGGGCGGCGCGGTCCGGGCGGAGTCTGGTCGTACAGGGCTTCCTGTCCCGTGGGCGTGTTTCGGAGCTCCGGGGTCCGTGGGCAATACTGCGGGGATGCGATGTCCGCGCGGTGGGCGGCGGCGGCGGGCGATCCTGAGTGCGGCCGCAACTGTAGACAACGGCGTGCCTTGAGGGTCAAGGGCGACTCGGGGTTGGGGGTAGGTGAGGGGCCGAACAGGCGTTGGAAGGTCTCCTGGAGTCTGTAAAAATATATGAGACTGATTAGTGCGTGGGGGGGGGGGTGTCGTCCTCGGAGAGGCCGGCTGGCGGCGGCGTCCTGTGCAACGGGGAGGAAGGAACGTCCTTACCCCATGGAGGCGGTGACTCTGCAGGCGATGACGGCAGTGGTTTGGGGGGGCGGCCGGCGTGTCGGGCGGCTGGATCCGGCTTTGCTTGGGCAAATTCGGCTAAGTGCCAGGAGCTCGGCGAGCACCACTGGCGACTAAATTCGAGTCCGCGACTTTTTCTAAGTCCCAGGAGCTCGGCGAGCACCGCTGAAGACTAAGTGCGGCTGAAGGAATTTTTCTAAGTCCCAGGAGCTCGGCGAGCACCGCTGGAGACTAAGTGTTGCTGAAGGAATTTTCTAAGTCCCAGGAGCTCGGCGAGCACCGCTGGAGACTAAGTGTCGTTGAAGCTGGAGTAATCAGGCTGGCTGGACCGAGGGCGGTGGCTGCTGGATGCTGGCTGAACTGCTGGCTGGAACTCCGTGCCCTTCTCAAGAAGCCCGGGGTTTATAAAGGTCTTGCCGGCTTTGTTTGCCGATTCCTCGCTCCCGATTGGCTGAACGGCAGTGGGGACGTTTGCAAATTTGATAGGAATTGGATTCGCGGCTTTGATCTCCGCGGCGCGAAACGCTATCTTATCGCTGACATGGGCATTGCTTCTGTCTTCTTAAAACTTGAATTTTGAGTTCTTATTCGACATGTTTCGCCCGCATATTAACAAAGTTAGGATTGATTAAATTATTTCTATACTATAATCCGCGCGGTTGTGACGCCGATCTTTTTAGATGCCGCGGCGTTTGCGGGCTTATCACTTTCGTAGCGAGAGGAAAGAAACAAAAATCTCTGCATTGTTTGCGCTTTCTAAAGACTTGAATTTTGCGTTCTTATTCGACATGTTTCGCCCGCATATTAACAAAGTTAGGAATACTTAAATTATTTTTACAATAGAAGCCGCGCGGTTTGTGATTCGCGGACTTCCTGGTACGCGGCCTTGCTGCCCCGTGCTTCCACTGTTTAGGCGATTTTTTTCGCATGCTCCGGTGGTCGGTGTTTTCTTTAATTCAATCAGCCCTCGCGGCGTGGGTATTCATTGTTCCTCGATTTGAACGCGAGTTTTTAATGCCTGGATTTTATTTCAGACTATCCGGTGCCGGTGTTTATTGATGCTCTTTGAGTTTTATTTTCTAAACTGCTTAATCCTAAAACTGTCTGTTCCTCTCGTCGCTGCAATCTTCGCAAACTTTATAGTTTTATGGTGCTGTTATTTCGGCCCTTTGCCTACTTGGAAAAAAAAATTATGCTTTCTACCGCGGGCGGCTGCGGATTATTTCATACGTGCATTGTTTATGTTCACCCTGACCTTATAACATTAGTAAAAAGGAAAAGAAACAGACCAACACCTCAATTCGCGTAATGTTGGCCCTTTTTAATTAATGCGCCAGCTTCCCTGTGTTTTTGAGCGGTTTACTGCCCGGAACACTTCCTTTGTCGCGCTGTCATCTTGTTTTGATGGGTTTATGAAGGTTATGCTTTGGGCCGTAATGCGGCAGCTCCTTGTAAATTCTTGGGACGGCTGCCGCTATGCAGATGTTTAAACTGCGTCTTTGAATTTTGGCGATCTGGTAATGAATGCCGCGTTTTGATACTTGTTGCGTGGCGAGGGCGTAATCGACTTAAATTTTGATAATGGAGGCCCTTGCGTGCCTCCTGAATCATATCAAGCGAATACAATAAATGCCTTTAATCATTTCAAGTAATGCCGTTGTAAAACATTATCTTAGAGCGGTGCAGATACAAACATGTAAACTGATGGTGGTTCTATGGAAAGCTGGACGAACAGCTTGCCAATTTCCTGGAAAATTGCCCATATTACAATGATCAATAAACCTGGTAAAATCGCTAAGAACCCGTCAACTACAGGCCGATTAGCCTGCTGTTGGTGTTATCAAAACTATTCGAAAAGGCGATGCTAACCCGTTTAAATACTGAATTAACCGCCAACAACACCATTGCTGCCTTTCAGTTTAGGTTACCAACTACTTAGAATAACTGAAATTATCGAAAGAGGGTTCGAAAGCAAATTACATACCCTAATTGCCTTTCTTGATATGGCTAAGGATTTTAACACCGTTTGGTTGGATGGCTTTTATACAAACTGCTGGATACTAAACTATCGAATTATTTGTTAATAATTCTAAAATCATTTATAGAAAACCAAACCTTTCAAACCAGAGTAAACAGTACTATGTCATCTAGTAAAAGAATATCCGCAGGAATTCCACAAGGATCCCTGCTAGGTCCGGTTCTGTACAATATTTTCATGCACGATATCCCAGGAATGAATAACTCAATAATAGCCATGTACGCAGATGCTATTGCAATAGTCAGTCAGTACGTAAATATTGAAAATGCTACGTAACAGCTTCAAGCAAGTATGTATGAGTTAAGTGTTTGGCTTAACAGTTTGACGCTGACGACTAACTTTTGCTCAAAACCAGCAAGTGAATTGAGTGACAGATGATGAATAATTCTTATTAGTTACAGTAATTTAAACTTTGTCGGTTTCCTTTACAGAAGTGAAGCCAAGTTTTCGTAATTGTAAAGAGTTATTTTTTTTCTGTAAATCGTAAGTTTTTTGACATTTTTACATTTGGGAATACATAAAATAACATATCCTGCAAAAATCAGATATGAACTTGAGGCTCGGATTGTAAGTGTAAGTAGTACTTGGAATGTTTAGTAGTAAAAATTCTTAAAAATCGAAATGTTTTTTGGGATGTTCAGAAACGTTGAACTTCAAGTTGACCACAAAGATTTATGTAATAGTACGATATATGAAATTAAAATTACGCGCCGACTCGATGACTTTGGTCCGTTCTACAAGTCGTAATTTTTTCCGTATTTCAAAGAATAATAGGTCAAATTGTAGGTATTTTCAATCTCTACAAGTCTTACAATGACTACTTTTTCGTTAAATAGGACGAGAAACGAAATATAATTGACGAAGCGCAAAAAAAATTGACCCCTTCACGCTTTTCTTCCGCATTCGATATCTCAACTAATATCGCTCGTACGAGGAAAAGTAATTGACCATAAATTGTAGAGCACACAAAATTCTAAATAAAAGGGCTACCTTATTTTCAAGCAAAAATGACATAGTCAGTGGACTATAGCCATCGTTTTATCTAACTTTTTCCACTGTCTCGTGTGTTTATCATACGACGTTTCGGAAATTTTTGATCTACTCACGTCCTCAGGTGTTCCTGGTCAGTCCTGAGAAGGACTGATTTTTGTACGTCTTTTCACGTACACTCGTGCCTACCCTGGGGTTTGAACCCGGGACCACTGATCGCTGTGATTACAAGTCTGTCACTCTTACCACTAGGCCAATAGCGCGTTATATACTTTAGAAATAAAACACGTCTGGAACGAAGATCACTACATACAATGGGATAACGCATCAGTTGTAGCTAAAGAAGAAAACAGGTTTCGTAGGTAGCTGAAAGAAGCTACATACATAGCGCTGGTAGAAGCACCAATTAGCCAGGCTGGCGCAGAAATAAAGCCCATTTGGATGCCACTATTGCGCAGAGAATTACAAAAATAGGCTGCTGTGCATACAGCGGTAACATACATATAAGTTTATAACTAAAATATATAAGCGCGCTTGTGGCCTAGTGGTAAGAGTGACAGACTCGTAATCACAGCGATTAGTGGTCCCGGGTTCAAACCCAGGAGTAAGCACGAGTGTATGTGTAAAGACGTAGAAAAATCAGGAACACCTGAGGGAATAGATCAAAAACTCACGAAACGTCGTGTGATAAACACCCGAGACAGTGGAAAAAGTCAGATAAAACATATTACAACCATCGTTCCACCTTCTTTTGAATTTAAAACCAGTTTCGTGAATCTCAGTATATATTTTTTGAGAACAGAGAACATCTGGAATTTCTTCGGAAACCATTGATTTTATTGTTACGTGTTTTTTTAGAAACTGTCGTTGGATAGGCTGCATCTGAACATAATGGTGAATTTTTATGCGATAAATAGTTCTCGGAAATCGCCAATGCCCCTCTCCCCTGAAATTGGATACAAGTGCCAAATACATAGTTAACAAATCACGATGAATACCTATTTACGCAAGCTTTTTTTGGAATGTATTTATCTTTTTTCTTAGTTTAAAACTCATGACTTGGAGTAGTATGTTAGTATTTTTAATTAAATCTGTCTTCTCGTTACAGTGACACACACATATATAATAATTTGTAATAATTAATTGTGCCTACTAGCTTTGGCTGTAACAATACCTGTCTCGCTGAAAACAAAATTGAAGAAAACCCTGGGAAGGGTGTGTGATCAGAAAATCATAGCAAAAAATCAGTGATGCGACTGCAGGGGTAAGACATTTAGTAATTGTAAAGAGACCAGAAAAGCTACGCATATGTTTGGGTTCTCGTCATTTGAGACGGCATTAAAAAGAGCACATTAGCAAATTCCCACGATAGAAGTGTTACTAAAGTTGGGCCAGGCGAAAGGTCCCAGTACGCTCGATGTTTGGGAAGGATTTTAGCAAATACAATTGGACAAGAGAAGCTCAGAATTGACCACGTCTTAGACTTCAAACGGAAGGTACAAATGGAATACAATGCCAAGATAGCAAACTATGAGGCATTTAGAGAAACAGAAATAGCACAGCAAAAACAACCAACGCATCAAACACCAGAAAAGCCTTGGTAAAGAATCGAAATAGACTTATTTAGATACAATAAACATGATTTTTAGATGTTTTCTGTAAAAACATGTGAAGGGTTATCAGACAACATATTTATTAATATACATATATAATCATACAAGCAACTAACCCAAACAAGGCTACAAAATGGGCACACATAATATTAACATACTTTGTTACACAGGCGATGCCGCTTTAATCGCGAATAACGAGGATGATCTGCAAAGAATGACACATTAGTTCAATTTAATGGTCAAACAGTATAACATGCAAAAAAAGCAAAACAATAAATACGAGCGTCAGAGATGAAAGTGCTAAGATCAATAATAAACGTGACACTTAGAGACAGGCAGACTAACAATTCCATCCGAGAAAGATGTAACACACAAGACGTGGTAAAATGGTTGAAAACAAGAAAAATGAAATGGAAGGCACACGTCGAACGGATGGATGAAGATAGATTGGCTCGAATATATATTGATGAACAACCGAGAGGGAAAAGACCACCTGGATGACCACCCACGAGATAAGCCCAGAGCTGGTTCTCTTCATCCGTAGAATGAGGCAGAAGGCAAACAGGGAATTATCTTTTGTCAATAGTAGACGAAGAAGAAGAAGACATAGTTATTGTTGATTACTACTCGGACTACTGAGAACAGAGACTTTTACAAAGCATAAAAGCGAAAACTATCACAGAAACGTGCAAAAAATAATTTAGTGTGCACGGAATATCGGAAGTAGTAGATACGGATAGCGACAAACACTTGGATTATTCAGAGTTTTTAAACTGTAGCAAAGAGCAGGGGTTTATACACTGTACAACATTACCTTACCACCACCAGTCCAATAGGAAAGCTGAATCAACAGTAAAAACTGTAAAGATTTTGGAAAGAACGGCAAAAGCACTAAAAATGTCTTTATTCCTTTCTACACATTTATTGCGCTGAAAGTATGAGTTTATGTCAAGAAGTTGTCAAAATTCCCCAATGATGAAAAGTTATACCGCGCGTTTCCGGAACGCTGTGTATAAACGATTTCTGTAGCATTTGTTAAAAACACGAGATTAGTTGAACACTGGCCGAATCAAGTTTTCTACTAGTTTAAAAATCATTGAGAAATATTCAAAAATAAAATGGTATAGTGAAATTTTTACCCCAGCAGAACATTTTTATCTCTTTTCATCTTAATTAGTCGAATTGAGTGAAACAAAAAATCACCACAACAACTGACCATCGTAACTTAAAATAATTACTGACAGCATTGTCAGTTTGAAACTGTCAGTATATACATTTCAAAATAAACGGAATTTCAGATCAATCGAGAACACTTATTTTAAATGGTGTAGAATACTCCGAAAATGAAGAAAGTAGTCACCATCGAGCATTCGAAAAAGCTTCAAAGGCATTCGAACTTGCAAAGAGTACGTTATACAAGTTAAAGAAAGAACGGAAAGCTTCCGATAGTCAAAACTAAAAGCGATTCTTGGATGCTAAACTATATTCGTGATATTATATATAAACTGTACGCTGACCGAAAACCAGGTATACAAAAAATATTCATGAATAACTAAAACAAGAGTTTTCAGAGTTCTGCTGTTCAGTTTCGTCAATAAGGAAGTAGATAACGCAAATTGGATTCAAATTTAGAAGAGAAAACAACAGAAATTACTTAATGGAACTGTCAAGTATTAGAGTTAAACGATTTTCATTTTTGGATTGTTACAAAAACGTAAAATAAGAAAATATTTTTCAGTCTGTATTTTTAGATGAATCCTGGGTATTCAGTAAAAGTAGTAACAGTAGCAATTTGCAAAATAGGTCAAAATTTACTCAGAGTAATAAATTGGACAGCGGTTCGAGATACATGATAGTTCATGCTGGAAACGAAAACGGTTTTATCAACAATGCCGCTAATAATCATGGACAATGCCACAGTAATTTGAAAGGACTGAGAAACGTCATGTGGAGTATTCATTAAGAAGTCAAGCAGTTTGACGAAAAATTAATGAAAAACAAGGCCTGGGAAATTCTGTGCAAAGAAAAACTACCGGAAAAATCGTATCATTTAGGTAATTACGTCCAGAGTTGGAGACATCAAGTTTTACGAATACCACCTTACCATTGCCATTTCACTGCAATCAAAATGGCATGGTTTTAAGTAGAGTGCTGTATTAACCAGGCAAGCTTATCCCACTAGATTTTGTGTCACAGGAATTTTAGCGCCCAGCCGTTGGCTGCGCTGACCGGTAACCGTGCGTTCTGTCGTCTGTCAACCATGCAAGGATGCAAGACTAGAAACCGTTGGAGTATGTACTGCTCGATCCAGACGAACAATGCATGCTGATTTAAATCTTGGTGCATTCCATTACGATGTTAATTATAATTACAGTCTTCATCCAAGTGTGGTTATTTAAATCTATAGGTGTTGTTCTGTGCTGTCAACTGTATCTGTCAGTTCTATTGAGTTCTGTCACTCGTCACTGTTGTTTGAACTAAGGTACTATTGAAGCTCTCTAGTTTGAACCACTTGCGTGTTAGTTAACAGTGCTTTATGTTTCGATTTTGTCTGTTTCCTTTTTATTTGTTTAAAAACCAATCTTTTTTAAGACGGTACAATTACATGATATGATCGTTGTTATTCCGACTTACCGTATGCTAATTGGAAAGTAACTAGAATTTGAATTTGCCGCCACTTCCAGTGACTCAAAATGGCGGACGAGCTTGCTCGTATAAATATAGTACCTTAGTTTTAAGCAAAACGCAAATATGACGAGTAAGTAAACGAAACAAGTGGTTCACCTACGAAAGTACTGGCTGCATGGAACAAAGTTATTGGTGACCTCGGGAAGCTGGAACTGCTCTTCAACAGCTCTTTCTACCAGCCAGTCAACTCCCGTTCCCTGAACCCCCACAATCTCAGGTTGGTGTCACAATTGCTCTTTTCGGTGGCCCAGGAACACATGGTTTTGGAGCATCACTTGTTTGCGGACTCTACACAGTTCAACACAGCGCCCTCCGAACGAATGCTCCTTTGAACTTTAACGTTTTCTTCACCCGAAGAAGGAGTCCTGACACTACGAAGCTTCTTCCTGTGCCTGGACACTTAGACATCAAGCTTCACCTTCGACCATTTGGCCTTCACCTCATATTTCAATGTAAAAATTCTGATTTTTTGCCTGGAGGGGGAGGGGGGGAGTAATGTAGTGACCTATGATCCTGGCAAAATATATTAACTGGTTGGTATGATAATTCTAACTGTTATTTATGCAATTGTAAACAAGTCATTAAAATGTCTACTCCAAATTATGTTTTATTTCTCAAGTTTTAATGTAAGGGCACGATATCCATCTACACATACCATACGCCTTACAGTTGGTGATCCCGTGACGCTATAACAGCTCTTCAACAGCTCTTTCTACCAGTTAGTCAACTCCCGATTCCTGCACTCCACAATCCTAGGTTGGTGTCACAATTGTCCTATTTGGTGTCCCAGGAACACATAGTTCTGGAGCATCACTTGTTTGTGGGTTCTACACAGTTCAACACAACTGCTGCGCCCTCCAGGAATGCTCCTTCGAACTTTATCGTTTCTTGCACCCGAAGAAGTCCTGACATTACGAAGCTTCTTTCTGTACCTGGACACTTAGACATCAAGCTTCGCTTTTGACCGTCACATTGTGATACTTTTTATAACCAAGAGATGACTATCCAAAAAAACTACGTGTACAACACGTTTTGAAAGTCCCTTTTTTATTTATTTGCTTGGAAATGAAAGAAGGATGACTTTCAAAACTAGTACAAATAACTATTTATTAGGAAATTCAAGTTTTTTTCCTAAAGAAACATTTATTGATAGTTTCTCCTAGCGGCATATGCTTTTTATTTGTATTTAGTATCACAGTTAAAAATAAAGTAGAACACATTAATTCTGAATTCGTACTTTTGGTCGAGTTGCAACTTTATTGTATTTTTCATAACAAGAAGTTTGAAGTTATACAAATGTTATATATTGGTACCAAAACTGTGATATTTGATGAATTAATAATACCTACATGTAAGTTTAGTAACTAAAATTATAGATAGGGAGTTGGGGTAATATTTACACTATAAATGCGATGTAGACATAAAATTTTGTATAAAAAGCAAGTCAAAAAGAAGCCGCGTGGCGCAGTTGGGGAAGCGCCAGGCTTGCATTAAGCAAGTCCTCGGTTCGAATGCCGTTGGGGTCGGAATTTTTTCGTATTCTTGGCGATTAGAATCGGTGAGACCATTCACAGTTGTTCACCAAATTAATTGTGCTCTACTCAGAACCACAGACCTGAGAGATAGAGTAACAAGGTCAGCACATCACCAAGACATATACAACTCACACAATGGTTGCCGCGCAAGCACCAAAGGCGCGCTACAACTCTGTATCCCGAATCCGGGGCAAGTTGAGTATTGTACCGCCAGATGGCAGCGCATAAAGCACCAGCCTCTACACCGCAAAGTAAATGAGATTACAGATTATACATACATACATATATAAAAAGAAAGTCATTTCGGGATGTTTATCAATTATCTTGGCAACTGTACACTTTTCGATTCATATTTGCATGTGCCCCTTTTTTATAACTTACCTTGGATGGCTCACACGTCTCCGACTAGCTCAATGTACGGTTTTCATTAGGGTTTAACCAATGTGGGCTTTTTAGTTCGCTTCACTTTCACATAAAGATAATAGTTCATTAATCAACAGAAATGGGCGCCATAACTTTATTATAAAGTGTTAATTTTAAGATGTTTACAATAATTGGGTATTCTTTCTTACAATTCACTGATTATATGTTATTTGTTAAGGTTTATGCCTTTTTAATTTTGACAAATGTTATGCAATTCCTTACTAATCCTAATTTACCCTGACAAGTTAGAATTTGTTCTAATTAAACGTCTGCATTAATTAATCTATAAGTATCCAGGAGATTTCTTATACATATTTAACTAATAACCTCTGAGTAGTAAGATGAAAATATAAAGAGCTCTCTATACCCTCGTATTTCTCATTCGAATTCCTTAATCGCAATTAATGATCGGTGTTTAGTTTAGCTGATATCATTCCAGGGAGTATAAGAAAAATCCCGTATGATCAAAAGCTTGTTATTTGACAAGTGATTGAAATACTAACTTGACAGCTGCAAACCAATTCAAGTCCCATTCAGGATCAACACTAGGTAAGTAACAATTCTTTTACTTTGAAACTAATCTGTTATCGATTATCATTAAGGCTTATGCCCTTATTTAACTATATTCAAGCTATGACGTTGGTCTAATTCTAATTAACAATATATAATTCTTTCAGGATTAACATACGGTTAATGCAGAGAACCATTGAATTCGGACCTCTTCATCTTCCAATATCAACAGAGAAGAACCCCTCATCTAACCAAAGAAATGGTCTTTGACTGGTGAGTGATTTCCTAACTTGTTAGCAGTTTCTAACTAAGTTCTCCTTTCTCTCCTTATCAACTTGGAGGACATCAATACCCTCTTCCATGGTGAAGATATAATCAACCAGGAGATGCGAACTAGTGAAAAAGCCTAAGAGCTGGTAGCTATCGAGGAGTCTCTAAGAGCAGTTAAGGCCCATAAGGAGAGAGACTTGAACTTGTGATTACTCCTACGTAACTTTAAATACGCAACCATCCTTACGCTTGTAACTCGGCGGTTTGACTCACACTAGGTACCTGCATTCCTAAACGATAATGACCTTTCTTGGAAAAGGATTAGTTTGCTGATCACCGGAATGTTTCAAAAATAGCTTTTCTAGCAATTGGCAGGCAGTGTCGTGAATAAGTATACAATATACATTCTCCATAGCTAAATGCAATACCAATATATTAACAAATTCATATTTTGAAACACTGAAAGATGTTTACTAATGTTGTATAATTATAATATGGTTTTGTCTCATGTACTCTTTTTCTACGTATTATTTATTAGAATAAATCAAATCAACTAATACAATAATAAATATTATACACCAAGTGAATTAAACATATGTTTATTCACGAAAAGATGTTGAACTTACGAGCACGTAGTGCGAGTGAAATCATATCTTTGAGTTAATAAATGTGTAATTGACGTGGCGTATACCGGGTGTCCATTCTCAAAGTCGAACATAGGCAATTAACATTAGTGCATTCACTCGTTCTTCATTGAAATAATTCATTTTTTGGTAGATAATTTTAAAAGACGTTGACAGAAAATACCTGATTTACGCCAACTAATTACCAATTTTTTTGACAAATGCTATCGAACTTGAAAAGCAAGGCATGGCATATTTAAAAATTCCCCAAGTTTTACATTAGTATTTTAAAATAAAAATCGCATCTTGAATATTATTATTGGTATCATTTGATGCGTAATAATTTTATCTTTCCATTGATACCATTGCCTTCCCTGTAAGTTGAAATGGCGAGCAGGAATCGGCAAAAACGTTCAATACAATGTTAATTGCCTATGTTCGACTTTGAGAACGGACACCCGGTATATGTTTTTATTCAATTTTGACAGTTTAAAGTGACATTATTAACTCCATAACAACCTTCATAAACACTCTATAGGCGCTTTCCTTTCATCCATGGGAGCAGCTCGGAGCGGCTCCAAACTCTCGCGCACCTCGTTCCTTTCACAAGGGCGTTTAACCTCGGAGTCGCTCTGGGCTTATTTCCCCTTTCCTCTCAAGGACCAGCTCGTTGGTCGGGGCGCGAAGCCACAGCCAGCCAGCATGCCATACTTTTAATTTTTAAAAGGCGCGAAGGCGAAATCATTTGAGGTTAGGTGCAACTTCTCCCTGGTTTTAGGTGCTATGCTAAATTTTTTGAAGAAAAAATGTCATCATTGAAATAAAGCCTCATCTTTGCGCATGAACAGAACTTTTAGCTATAGGAATGTTAATTTTTTTGTAATTGTTAGGATTTTGAATTTGTTAAATTTTATATAACTAAGTTATTAATTAAACATTTTATTAAACGTTTACCATTTCTACATCTAAATTTGTTTCATTTTCTAAAGCAGTTGCTATTAGGAAAACAAAGACTGATAGAAGAAGACAATTCACTTGTGATATTGTAGTAAAATAGTGGGTGCATAGATTTAATTTTTCAGTATACTATAAGTTCTTAAAGTGTTGGAATATTTTTGGTTATAATAAAAAATGAAAATGAATTTCAGCCAGTTTTTGTTACTGTTCAGCACCAAACAAAAATTTTTCCGTTTTAAGGTTATGTGACTGTTTAAAACTTTTGGCGCGCGCTAGATGTGCGCTATGCCGCTAAATCGCGTTCCATTCACGAGCAGCACCGAGCGACTCGGGCTTCTAGCCGTCGGGGTTTGATGCACGCGAAAGGAAAGCAGCTTATGATTCACAAGAGAAATAAAAGCGTTTTAATTCACTGGAGAATTAAAAAAAATTAATTCACTAGAGATTTAAAAACGTTTCAATGAAGAACAACATATTTTTATGATTTCTACAAATACTTACATTCAATTATTCTTTCTCTTGGTAGTGGGTAATATATAATTATCTTAATTTGAATATTTTTAATGTAATTTATTTCCAAGTTTGTGTATAGCTGTAAGCAGGAGACAAACGTCACTTTGACGTTTGGAACACAGTAAGTGTGTTGTTTTATTTGTTGTTTGATAAGTGATTTAAGAGCAGCAGGCGCTATAAATTTGAATATTTTTAAATTTTTTATTCAAAATTTCGTCAAAATTGAATAAAAACATATATACGCCACGTGTATTAAACATTTATTAACTCAAAGATTTGATCTCACACGCAATGCGTGCTCGTGAGCCCAAAATCTTTTCGTGAATAAACATATGTTTAATTCACTTGGTGTATAATATTTATCATTCAATTTTGACGAAATTTTGAATATAAAATAAAAAAATATTCAAATTAAGATATCAATTTACCCATTCATCGGCGATTTGATCTAAATTTTAGTAATTATATGTATATTACACACTACCACGAGAAAGAATCATTTAATGTAAATATTTGTAGAAATGATAAAAATATATTGTTCTTCATTGACACTTTTTTAATTCTCTAGTGAATCCAAACACTTTTATTTCACTTGTGAATCATAGACTGTTTATGAAGGTTGTTATAGAGTTAATAATGTCACTTTAAACTCTCAAAATTGAATGAAATACAGTTTCTGAAATTTTTGTAGGTATCTACGATCATTAGGACTGCATGATAATAAAAAAAATATATCTTTTGGCCTAATAGTAACAGAGTTGAATTCATTTTGCATGTACTAAAATTCCGTAAGAATCGACAATAATTTATAAAATGATTAATCAAGTAAATCAATTTTAATAAATCACTTGTAAGCTCACAATAATATTGTCTGATTCATCAACTAATTATGTATCTACCGTTTTTCATTATTCATTATAGTTGGATTTCAACATGTACATGTTTATATTCAGATGCATGGTGTTTGAATTGCAAACTTTTCAATAAAATTAAACCTGGCGTTGATAATAACAATATATCAAAAAGCAGCAGCAATAAATAGTTATTTTTAAAATTTCATTTAAAAATGTAGGCTTTTTCAAATTAATTTCGGTGTGTGTGTTTTTTCACTCAGTGAAAAAAAGTGACACTTTGCTTTTAATTTAGGAATGAACGATTTTAAATAGAGGTTTCCTTAGTTACCGGAACTGACCAAAGCACGTGACTAAAATGAATGCAACTAAAATTCTATACAAAATAGGCTTGGATTTGAATGTATAATGAAATTTTAAAAAATCTTAAAAAATCTTATGGACAACTCCTGTTAGCGCGCTTATTCCCTCCACACTTGTGAAAAAAAGTTGCACTTCTAACACTTGTGGTCTAATAGTTATTCATTAAATATTCAAATCCAAGCCCTTTTGTATAGAATTGTATTTGCCTTCATTGTAGTCAAGTGCGTTGGTCAGTTCTGGTAACCAAGGAAACGTCTATTTAAAATCGTTCATTTCTAAATTAAAAGCAAAGTGTCACTTTTTCACTGAGTGAAAAAAAGTGGAACTTCACACACTGAAATTAATTAAAAAAAGCCTACCTACTCTTTTAAATGAAATTTAAAAAAAATATTATCTCATGATACCATGACAGACATCTCATTTTCCAGTTGAATGTTTGGAAAATTAGAAAATTGTTATTTATAATAGATCTGGGTAGATGAACTCGGTAAAGCTCGTTCTTCCAGATTTATTTAATTTTTCTATTGATTTGATATTTTTATGCTTCAATTTGACAAATAAGTACCTAATGTCGTTTCGTACGTCAAACATCATTACTTTTCATATTAGTGTTATAATAAGCCGTTTCTAATCCAACTGACTAATGTTAAACGGTGTGTTAATGATTGTGACAAAAAAATTTAGTTTCGATTTTGTTACGTTACGTCATTGTATAATTATAACCATTAATTCTTTGTGATTAAAACAAAAACAAAAATTCATATGAGCATCTTATTAATAATTTAATTTCCTATCGATTTACTTAGAAATATAGAGGGTATACTATTCGAAAAACAACATTTGATATTTTTGAGAATAAAATAATTACACCATTTCATACATTATTTCTTTTATATACATAACTACCAATAGAAAATTGTATCAGATTATTTCAAAGTGTGGAATAATTTGATAAAAAAGCCGCTGTCGTACTCGGCCAATTTATATTGAAGCAATAAATACTCATATACCTACTTTGACAAAAATTTTCGGCAATTCCTTCGACCGCTCGCGGTATTGTAAGTATGTATATGAAAATTCTCAGGAAGTTATGAGTAGTTTTTTATATTTTGTATATATGACGAAAATAAACAATATCATGCTGCCAGTACCTACGAGTAAATAAATAGCTATTTACGTTATTAGACCGGTAGCAACATTTTTATGGCCGCGCCAATACTTTACAGGTCGAGCCCGTAGGGCGAGACCTGTATGTTTGGCAAGGCCATAAAAATGTACCGGTCGTGTATCGTATAAGATTTTTTAGGATACTGCATTGGTAACTAGCGTTTACATAGTTACAAACGAGTCCGGTAGATAAAATTTACCGGCCTAGACCAGTAGTAGAACTACCGGCCGGTAAATTTTATCTACCGGACTCGTATCCTAAAAAATCTTATACGATACACGACCGGTAGCATTTTTATGGCCTTGCCAAACATACAGGTCTCGCCCTACGGGCTCAACCTGTAAAGTATTGGCGCGGCCATAAAAATGTTGCTACCGGTCTAATAACGTAAATAGCTATTTTAGGATACTGCATTGGTAACTAGCGTTTACATTGTTACAAACGAGTCCGGTAGATAAAATGTACCGGACTCGTTTGTAACTATGTAAACGCTAGTTACCAATGCAATATCCTAAAAAAATATTGGAGTGGAAATATTTCGTCCCTAGATGCAGTTAATCAGCGGAAAATAGATTACTGACATTACTGTACTGTAGAGAATAACGGAATTCTTCTGAAACGGAATCACAATTACTATTACCAAGTGCAAGGTTTATTGCATATAACCAAGCGAGAACTCTGTTATTTTGTGATCTATACCAAGGGAGGATTACACGTAGAAGAGATTAAAAGGTAAATTTTAAATCACACGTACTTAACATACACACAGAAATTGTGGGTGATAACAAAAGTTTAAAATGTTTATCGATATTTATTGTCAGTCTAAATATGTGCAGAATTAACCTTTCTTGTCAACTAGTTTTTGGAAAGTATTGATTTTTGATTAAAAATTAATATCACCAACAAACGTTCTGTTATTAGCTGGGGCTTTTAGAGCACATGAGGACCTACAAAACTAATGGGCCATTTAGCCCACTAATCTATTTTTATATTTTAAGCAAAATCAAGGATTTACTTTTAAAAACACTACAAGATAAGTATCACTTTACCAGATTATGTCAATTAGCTCATAATCCCTCTGGAGGTAGAAAGTTTTACGGCGGCTTGTTATATTAGTTGCCTAACCATCAACGACGTAGGCCGCAGAATAGGTAAATAAAATAATCTAAAATAATTTTTTTAACAAAATTGTGAGGTCTAACAAAGAGATACAGTATTTCTCGATGAACTTTTTGTTTAATAATAGATACAGAATTTGACTAGTATGTAAAAATTTTTAAAGAAGACTTTAGGTTTTAAAATATTTGACATGAAATAGTAATAAGAAAATCGTAATAATTAATTATCTGTGTCCTTTAGATCGAATAACTTCATGAAGGTCAAATTTGATTGATTTTAAGAATTCTTTACTGCAAAGAGGCCTACTTAGAATTTATTGCTGAAGTCAAGAAAGTGAAAACAAGTTTCGTCTCTTTTGGAATAATTTAGCACTGTATAATTGGTTGCGAATATGACTCCTTAGAAGCCTTAAGGGCCGCGTGATACTATCGAATTTGATAAGGGAAAAACGACTTTATATAATATTTTAAAATCAATACAAACATGTAAACTGATGTAAAATTCTATGTGAACAGAAACATGTTTTTGCATCCAAAATTACTTATTTGAGGAAATTCTTGCAATACCAAAATTCTAGTGATAATATAACATTTTTGTACCTGGACCAAACCTGGATTTATCAAAATAGGTCCAGCGTCCGACAATGGGTACACAATTTTGAAATTAAAAGTAATCCGTCTAAAATTAAATCGGAGGGGAAGCGTTTCACTGCTTTGCATGCGGGAACAAAATTTGGGTTTTTGGAAGGGTGTGATCTATTATTAACGTCAACTAATAACAATAGAGATTGTCACAAAACCATGAACTGGGAGATTTTTAAAAATTGGTGGTTAATCAATTACTTCCTGCTCTGAATAAAATTCCTGAGGAATGTGTGGTAATCTTGGAGAATGCACCGTATCATTCAGTGCAGTTGCAAGAGTTACCCTCACTTAATTGGAAGAAGGATCAGATGCAGGATTGGTTGATTACACACAATGTCAAAATTCAAAGCAAAATTACAAAAAAAAACATCTTTGGAGTTTAATTCAACCTTTTAGGAAAGACAATAACAAACGTTACGTGACTGACACATTTTTAAAAGAGAATGGTCATGAGATTCTTAAACTACCTCCTTACCGTCGGGCTCCATAGCTCAGTGGTAAGCATTCTGGCTACTGATCTAAGTGTCGAGAGTTCGATCCCCGATCCCGGTGAGGTTTTTAGAAAATAAATAATGCTGATGAAAACCTCTACAGAATGCCATCATTCGGAAGTGATGTAAAGCCGTGGGTCCCATGTTACTACGATGTGTAGCATGTAAAAGATCCCTTGCTAGCGTTGGAACTCCTTAGTCTAGGAAAAATTCTAAGTAGGACTAAGGTACCTCGTACTCTGCATGCCTAGACCTTGTCCACGGGGTTGGCAAAAAGGGCCTATAAAGGTCTACTTGCTAGACATGAGTCTCCCCAAAAAATACTACTACTACTACTACTACCTCCGTATCATTGCCAAAATACAATCCCATTGAAATGGCATGGGGGTTCTGTAAAACCTACTACAACAAGCATATAAATTCTCAGCTTGTATCCAAAGATAAGGTTAAGCATTTATGGCTTAAAGCTCTTTCAAAGTGTACATCCAACATATGGCAAAATTAATGTGATCATTGTGAAAAAATTATTTCGGAAGACTTGCCAAAACATATCGGAAATATTTCGTTTGAAAACATTCCACCTTTCATTATTTCATTGGAGGAATCTGACTCAGAAACAGGTATTGATAATGATTCAGATACTACCAATGAAACAACGGAAGTGGAATAGGGGGTTCTGGCATCAAAATTCGTGTGTATGACATGAAAAATGAGTGGCCATCTTCTGAGAATCCACACCACGTAACTTCCGAAGCTGATTCCGGCCCCAGTGTAAACCAAGCTCAAGACGTTTCTCGTATGAAAATCTAAAGCCGCTCGAAGCTTAGACCAGCATACTGGCATACATCCCAACAAGGAATATCATTCGCAGTCTCGTATTTCTTACATTTGCATTTATTTAAATGTGGAAACGTTAGTTTATAAATATCCACACCACCTTCAGCAAGTTAGTATTACTATGCATTTATTATATAATTATAAATAAGTTGTTATATAACTGCAAAGTGAAAAAATATATAAATTGTTATATTTAAATATTTCTTATACAATTTATAATTACATTAAAAAAAAAAACGACTTTCATTATACCATTATGCCTACTCAATAAAGTATGAAACGTATTCAGCATCAACAAATTGTCTTTCATGAAATTTATCTTAACCAAGAATAAAGGTGGCACAAAATCCAAAACCAAATCTGGCAACCACGTCCTGTACATTAACATAAAATTATCGACCTAACCTTTTTGAATGACTGACAGCATATTTACGTGCAAAATTCATCACCCTAACAGGGCCTTCTATCGGGAGAATAACTATTGAACGCTTTATACTTAAATTTACATACAAACAAAATAAGAACTAAATTGTTTCTTGATTTATCTTGGGCAGGTAGGTTACCCATCAAGGTCATAAACCACCAATGACCTAATGCTAATGTCAACATCCTGAAGTTTAGCGGTTTAGCTGTCTTTGCATTTACATTATTATTGCCCTGCATTCTAAGAAGAATATAAGCTGCTTAGCCGTTGTTATTGTTATCAAGACAACCCTACCTGTTGCCTGCTTCTTTTACCTGTCTAATGGTTGGGTTTTTCCATTTGAAATCCACAGTGCGTTTTCAAGATATCAGGAAATTTAGAAAATAAATGCTGCAGTGGGTCTCTTCAGAGCTGCAGTAGACAAAGTACGGATCGCCATTATGATCGCCAACATCCGGAACGGATAGGCACCGTAAGAGAAAGAAGAATAATCCTGCCTATTTATTATAGTAATTATCACGAAATATGCAAAATATGCAATAACAAACATTAAAATATGAAAATAAGTATGCTGCAAATGCATTATAAAAGTTAATACGAAATATGCAAAATATTCAACAAAAGAAGTCAAAAAATGAATTAAAAAGTCACGAAACGTGTAAATACCAAGTTTCTAGAAAATATACCCAAAAATACAGATATGCATTTTGCATATTTTCCAGCCTCTGCTGATAAGGCACGATAAGAAGAAGAATAAACTAAATCATTGTACGAGCGGAGTTAATTAAATAGTGACTTAAATTTATTGAATTATCTTTCAATTATCATGAGCGATAGTATCGACAGTGAAGAGTTAGGCTCGATCCACACTATAGGGCTGCTCACAGTTCGATCACGATCCATTCTCGTTTCGCTCAAATATTTGTACATTGTTAGCAATGGGCACATTCTCACTATATGTAACGCTCAAGCTCAGGTTGTGCCCATTGCTAACAATGTATAAACAACACTAGTGCTGTTAAGAAAAATAACATAACGATACCTTATTAGCATTTAATCACATGTTGACAGCAGTGAAGTGTATTGTCAATCTGTCAAATTCGATGTTAGTAGGTTAGGTTTTGTTTGTTATTTGACTCAAACTGACGCAAAACTTAACCTGACAGTGCTATCAACAATACAGTATTGAGTTTTTATCTTACTAGTGATACCACCACCACTCGTGTTATTAATAACCATTTTTCCTATTTATTGAAAATGATTAGTATTTTAGGATAAAATAAACCGTGTTACGATATACGTAACGTTATCTGCTTTCTACATTACTCGATAATTTTAAAGAACTCGCTCCTAACGTCGCTCGTTCATTCAAACTATTCTCTCGTAGTGTAAAAAGCTTGATAACGTTACTTGCATCGTAAATTACTATTAAAACATGGCAGCGTAAATTTGTAACTAGTGTGAACTTGCAATCTGCATAGATTTACGCGCACATTTATTTTTACGCCCAGATTATTTCGAAAATGTTTGTAAATAATGTACGCATAAATTTACTAGTAAATTTCTTAAACAATTTTCTGTTTACGTGCTAAAGCTTTTTAAATGACTTATAAAAAAATTTACTCGTACATTTTTGCATTAATTTAGTATCGTGTCATAGCAGCGTTATGCAAGTATAGTCACTTCGTGAGAGGCTACCTCCCGTACTGTTACAATATGTGTTTTTAGAAACTTTCTCGCCTAAAATAACTACCTACTAAAATATCTTTTAGTCCAGCCTGTAGAGACAAAAAAGACTTTTGCTCAACAAAAGGTGGAGTAGAAACGGTTTTTATACATGTTGTTTAAGTCGAGATCCTGATAACAAATCCAAGTTTTAGACCTTGAAGAGGGGTCGCGCGAGCCGCAATCTTAGATTAAAAGTGCTAAAAACTGGTGTTTTCCAAATAGCTCCGCAGCGGTTGATCCACAAAAGTCCAATACAAGGTTAAAGAAGACACGATTCTTGACATTTATTGTATATTAATTTTTGTTGTAAGTGTAAAATGTAACGAGTTACAGCGACTGGAAGTTGAACATTTCTCTAAAACTTTATTTTTGTTGATAGATTTACAACTTACACTACATTGTTTGTAATATTTTTATACATCAGAATAATGTTCTATAGTGAAATACAAAGTATGATCAGAAATTATTTTCATCTAGTAAAGCTATGGAATAGCTCTCTTAATTTATGAATGCAACTATGAACCACATTAAATGTCACGTGGTTGTAAGAAGTTGAATTACGTTTTGCTATGGCGAATTCCGAAGTGAATTTGTGTTTTATTTGTGAGAAAAGTTTATATGAACACGAAAAGAATAAAACCCGTCTGATTTCGATACTAAAAAAACATTCGAACATTACTATATTACAGTTAAGCAGGCTGAAGAAGATGCTGATGCAGGGGCGTCATTTCAGATTTTGATTGGGGGGGGGGGGGGCAGGGCACAAACCGCAAAAGTTTTGTCAAGGTTTTTATTTAAAAAAAACGAGAAACAAAAATAAAATAATATATATACTTAAGTAATAAATAATGTACCTATTTAATTAAGTACTATTTTATTTTTATATCATTAAGTTTACCTAATCATCGCCTAACATAATTTAAATTCTGTAGAACAATAATATAATTTCATATAAGAAAAAAATATCAGGTTTTTTGTAAATCCCAAAATTCAAAGGGGGGGGGGGCAAATTCCCCTCCTCTGCCCCTATCAAATGACGACCCTGTGCTGATGTGTTGATTATCAACGCTACGATTTCTTTGTGCTCAAAATTTGATGCTGGTTTCGTCATTGGAGAAGAAGTCGATCTTCTAGGTCTGCTGACAGCATTAGCAAAATTCCAAAGGAACATACATTACCTTCGCAAACCTGGGAGAAGCAAAATTGTTGAAAGCGTGTATTCTGCGAATAGTTTTAAATATGAAAAAGCAGCTGTTACTCCATGCGTTTAGTGGCTGCGAAACAACGTCGTCCGTCTACAACAAAGGAAAAACAAAATGTTTACTTGTCCAGAAAAGCACAAGACTCGATGACACTATAGGCATATTCAAACATCCCTGTGCTAAACCAGATGATATCGCAGATGCTGAAGCACGCATTCTCGTTGCTTTGTATGGTGGCCACATGGAAGAAAATACCTTGGAAGAAGTCCGTTACCAACATTTCGCAAAATCAAGTGCAAGAAACACATTTAATCTTTGCCACCAACGAAGGACGCTGCACGGTATCATGCTTTAGGACGTATCACCAGGTCCAACAGTGGTATATTTATATTTATATCACACTCAGCCAACAGCCGTTAGGCCACTTATAGGCGTCGCTGTGCATTTATGGGGACTTCCAACCCCACTAACGACTGCCATGATGTTGTTATGACCGCCGGGACCAACTACTTCCGTGACAGCCGTATCACGAGGCGCCGAGAGATGCAGCCGTGGAACTCCCATCCAAGTTCTGACCAGAAAGAGCGTTGCTTAACTCTGCTGATTGAACGTGGACGCTTGTTCAAGCTACACCACTCGGGACCGAAATCGAAAAAAAATGCACAAGACCCGGACTGGAAAGTTGGCACCAATGGGCTCACTCCAATAACATTGACAGAGGCACCCGAGATCTTATTAAAGTTAATTTCATGCAATTGCAAGAAAGGATGCGGGGGAGCATGTGGCTGTAGGAAAAGTGGGATAAAGTGCTCTATTCTGTGTGGATTCTGTAATGGCCAATCATGCGAAAATGCACTAGAAGTTCGGCTCGAGAGTGGGGACGAAGATAAGGACATTTCATCAATGGAAGCCCGAGTCTCAGGAGCAAAGACTTCGAAGATAACATTGAGGATAAAGACTCTCCTGAAGATGTCAACATCTACCGACCGGGACCGTCAAAAATTAAAAAAAGTAAATAATATAATCGGGAACATGAAACATCACTAAACTGGAACATCTGTGTAATAGGCCTACTCGGGATACCACAATACAAATAAGCGCCATTAAGTCTACCTCATGGTGGTGTGGAAATGAGTTTACTTTAAGTTTATCGAATTATTATAACTACGTAACCAGCCAGATATAATTCATATAAGAACAAATTTTAAAAATGAAAAATTACACTATTTTTACTTCCTTTTACGATAAAGAAAGTATTGGATTCACCCCAAAAATTCGAAATTGAGTTTTCAACAGATCTTCACGGTTTAGAGTCTCCTGAACCAAAAAACATATATTTGTTTATTGGCCTGTGTGTGTGTCTGTCTGTGTGTGTGTCAGTCTGTCTGTGAACAGATATCTCAAAAACGAAAAGAGGTACGGCGTTGTGTACTATGTATTTGCGACAGCAAGCTTTCGAAGAAAATCGTATAACCGGAAGTATGGTGTTTACTATTGTGATTTTTCAGTTTTTTTCGATTTTTTCAAAAACGGCTCTAACGATTTTTTTCAAAATTTGCATTTTTATTACATTTTTAATGTGTATTGATGTAAGATAGGTGATTTTCCAGTTGAATACTTCTCAAATGAGTTTATTCTTTTTTGTTTTTATTTTTTATTAACACCTATTTTAAATCGAACACAATATTATAAAATTTGTCTCTTGAACTAACGCTCAATTTTGCACTGTTTTTGCACCTTTAATCCAAGATAGCGGCTTGCGAGGACACCCTCCAAGGTCTAAAACTTGGATTTTTTATTAGGATCACGACCTAAATAACGTATATTGGTACGCCTAATCAAACGCTACATTAATTCAACGCGTGAACTGGTGATAAGATTCTATTCGCGGTGCGCAAAGTTGCACCAAAGAACCGATCGAACCGTTTTCCCTCTCAAGTGGGAGCGAAGTCGAGCTCTATGATAACGCGGCAAAGAGTATGAAAGGAGACTTCACTTTTATTCCGATACCTGAGATTACCTGTCCTGTCCTCTCCCAAACTCTTAAGTCTACCGGTACCGACTAGCAACACTGGGCCCAGGGGGGCCCAGCTCCTAATTCTGTCTCTAGATCTTGAGATTCCTTTCCGGAACTTGTGCTTCCTTCCTGATCCTGAACTATCCGAACCAGATGTCCTCTGTCCTGGCACGCTGAACTGTCAAACAGAGTAGACCTTCATCCCCTAGCAATCCTGGATTTATGGGAAACAACATGCTGAACCGTCAGCCCTGAATCAAAACGTTTTCATAAAGGCGAAACCGCTAGAATTCGATTTTACTTTGGTTGCTGAACTTTCATTGTAAATCGAATGCTTGAGGCTAAAACCCTCGCTTGGAAAGCTGAACTGTCTCGCAGGGTTCACTGCTTAAAGCCAATCTCGACCGCGTGATCCTCAAGCGCAAATACCCGCGTCCAGGAAAATATCACTGAGATGTTTTAACCTACCTGTAATATTCATGTAAGAATCCGCAGATATCTGGTGGAACATCCGCTCAGAGGCCTAAGGCACCGCTGCAGTTGTAGGAGAATCCGACCGCCAAATATTAACCTCTGGGCCGGCGCGGCTGAAAACTTTTTCCGCCAGCGGCCAAAAATTGCCGACAACTCTCGGCCTAATTAGTAACATAAAATTATATTTTTATGTTACTCTGGAAGTCACGGAGGTAGTCCCAAAAGCCCCGCTATCGCTTGCTGCAGTAAATTCACCACCTAGTAATCTCAGGTATTGTGGAATCTCCACATCTTACGCATATTTCGTCAGAGCAAAGAGTGTAAACAAAACGCCGACATCTAGAGCACTGCATTTCGTGCAGGACGACGTCACTAGCTGGCGCAGAAGCGGCAACGCAGAATCCGCTCTCCAACCGAAGGCGGCAGGCCACCACTTTCGCACAGTACGTGTTAATTTGGTTGCCGAAGAACCAGAACCAACGAAACACACCCCCAGAGAGGAAAGTAATTTTATTAGTGTACACATCATTTAACTTTGAATCTCATCTTATTATGTAACCGTAGTTAAAAACAATACAGGCTGTTTACGGTCTTAACAAAAGTTGTATAATAAAAGAGGTATGCCTTTTTAAAATTTTCTTTTAGATTTTATTTTCTTATTTTTTCAAGGAAACCACCTTACACTAGATGTTCGAAGTTATCGCCGTGTTGTTGAACGCAAAGTCTCGCTCGACGTATCCATGAGTTGGCATAACTTACAAGGCCTAGATTTTGCCGTCAAATTGTTGTCGCAGCTGCTTGAACGCGGTTACGAAGATCATCTAAATCAATTATTTCGTTGGTGTATGCCATGGTCTTCATAAATAGAAGTCTAAGGAGTTAAGGTCAGGTGACCAAGGAGGCAATGGAACAGGACCACCTAGGCCAATCCATTTATTTTCGAATACATTATCCAGATGTTGGCGAACTAAGCGATTAAAATGCGGCGGTGCGCATTTCAAGAAGAAACCACATTTGTTGATGTACAATCAAAGGTAGTTCTAGCAGTTCTAGCAAATATTTTTGCAAAAAAAAGGTAATTATTTTCAGGCAACCGGTTTGGCAACACAAAAGGGCCAATAAGTTGTCCGTTGACCAATACGGCCCAAAATTAAAAAAAAAACAAAATCTAAAAAAAATGTAAATCATATCATATCTCTCTTATTATAAAACTTTTATTAAGACATTTTAACGCTAATGACCTTCTTTTATAGCTATTAAGGCAACTAGTGTTTAACAGAGGATTTAAAAAACGAGGTCGATCATGTTAAAATTCGAGCGAAGCGAGAATTTTATGATCGACCGTGATTTTTAAACTGTAAAACACGAGTTGGCTTCAATATTTTTTCTACAGCCGAGGAGTTTGTTAGCTTAAATGCCCTCGGGGCTCCACCTCTCTCCAAGGGGGCCCTCGGGACTCCGATCCTCTCCAAGGGGGCCCTCGGGGCTCGGCTTCTCTCCAAAGGGGCCCTCAGGGCTCGGCCCCTCTCCAAGGGGCTCTTGGAGCTCCACCCCTCTCCAAGGGTGCCCTCGGGGCTCCTCCCCTCTCCAAGGGGGCCATCGGGCTCCGCCCCTCTCCAAGGGGACCCTCGGGACTCGGCCCTTCTCCAAGGGGGCCCTCAGGGCTCGGACCCTCAACAAGGGGGCTCTTGGAGCTCCGCCCCTCTCTAAGGGGGCCATCGGGACTCCGCCCCCCTCCAAGGGGGCCCTCGCGACTTGGCCCTTCTCCAAGGGGGCCCTCAGGGCTCCACCCCTCTCCAAGGGGGCCCTCGGGACTCCGCTCCTCTCCAAGGAGGCCCTCGGGGCTCGGCTTCTCTCCAAGGGGGCCCTCAGGGCTCGGCCCCTCTCCAAGGGGCTCTTGGAGCTCCACCCCTCTCCAAGGGTGCCCTCGGGGCTCCTCCCCTCTCCAAGGGGGCCATCGGGCTCCGCCCCTCTCCAAGGGGGCCATCGGGCTCCGCCCCTCTCCAAGGAGACCCTCGGGACTCGGCCCTTCTCCAAGGGGGCCCTCAGGGCTCCGACCCTCTCCAGGAGCTCTTGGAGCTCCGCCACTCTCTAAGGGGGCCATCGGGACTCCGCCCCCCTCCAAGGGGGCCCTCAGGGCTCGGCCCCCCTCCAAGGGGGCTCTTGGAGCTTCACCCCTCTCCAAGGAGGCCATCGGGGCTCCGCCCCTCTCCAAGGGGGCCATCGGGCTCTGCCCCTCTCCAATCGAGCACCCGGGGCTCCGCATACAAATCGGTCCGATATAATAACTGTACTTTTAATCTTCACAAATAAGGTTTTATAAACTCTTAAAGTACTCCGTGCTTTAAATGGAATGGCGTGTTTTATAGACAACATAATGCACGCCGCATATGACTCTTGGAAACAGTTTAAAATCACGGCTGTAGAAATTAGTATATTAAAGTATGAGTGGATAACAAGGTCTTTAAAACACGCGCGAGTTTTCGAGCACGACGGCGTAGCCGGAGTGCTCGAAATAGAGCAAGTGTTTTAAAGACCAGTTATCCACGAATACTTTACGCTATTTTTTATTATACCTCCAATACTGGAAATAAATTACGCACTAAAAACTTAGAAATAATTTTTGTAGTGATAAATCGAGAGGGCATAATAATATTGCTACTATAGTTGCGAGAATTATTTCCGTTTTTGTCGCGTCCATGTCCGTTGTTGGATTCATTCGTTTCCTTGACAACCTTTAAAGCTCGGAGAGTTTTAATCGCCTGTATTCGCACGTTCAGGCGTGCTTTAAATGGCGGTTCTGATGCAGGTATAATAAAAAGTAATTTACGATACAAGTGCGTAAAGCTACTCTTTAGGCACGAGTGGGGTAGAGTTAAAACGCGAGTGAGCGAGCGTTTTAAGCCCCACGAGTGACTAAAGATGCTTTACGCATGTGTATCGTACAATATTTTATCTACGATAGAATCTAAAAAATACGGTAAATATGAAAAATGTTTTACATGTAAATTAGAATTACTAGCAACCGGTCCTAATTTTGAGTGTTTTAAAAAATTTTACGATACAAGTGCGTAAAGCTACTCTTTAGGCACGAGTGGGGTAGAGTTAAAACGCGAGTGAGCGAGCGTTTTAAGCCCCGCGAGTGACTAAAGATGCTTTACGCATTGTATCGTACAATATTTTTTCGACGACTGACATCGAAAGTAGATTTTTCTCACTGTCATTTGACAACAGAAAGTTGACATTTGCCGCTGAGCGTGCGTTTTCATCTTTTTGCCGCTCGCCGAGCGTTTTGGGTTTCCGCGTGAACAAAATAGGTAGCCACGTCCGAATGTTTCCTTGACAACGCCCATCATTTGTGGAAATAATCGCGTCACATGTCATATAGACTGCGCGAGTAATGTTAACTTGATTGTCAATTAATTTTTGCGATAAAATGAAATTTGATATTTTCCTTTAATAATATGCTCAGTCGTCGAAAAAATAGTATGTATGCTTCGAGCTAAAAGTGCGCTTGCTGCTTTTGCATGATTGCTGGTTTCGACTTCGTCTCAACCAGCAATATTCATGCGCAAGCGGCAAGAATGCACTTTCAGCTCTTAACATACAATATACTATTATCTACGATAGAATCTAAAAAATACGGTAAATATAAAAAATATTTTACATGTAAATTAGAATTACTAGCAACCGGTTCTAATTTTGAGTGTTTTAAAAATTTTAAAAAACGTTGCTACTAACTACGTGCCTAATAAATTTTTTTAAGCACGTTGCTATTAACGACGTAAACTAATGAAAACATGTTATTAAACAGTCGTTTTATAAACTTAAAACTGCTAACTAAAAGGCAATTTTACACACTGTCGTAGATAAAAGATGTTTAATCACTCCTTGAAAATAAAATCACAAGACCGTAAATATGCTGTATATTATGTATCGTAAGTACAAGGTGTTTTTCCTGATCTTCTATGTATATATAGAAGTTGGTAGAAACCTGCCTCCGACTGAGCTTAACCGAAGTAGAAATTTAATAAATAATGTTTGACGCCCTTCATAGGGATCTAGAAACTATATACCTAACCTAACCTAGAGCGGCCTTTGTAGGGACTTCTACGTAATGTCACAATATAAAAATCGTATCTACTCCACCTTTTCTATGGCAAAAACCTCTACTGACTGGACAATTTTAGTAACTTACGGAGATCCTATAGCGGGATCATCCATGAGCGGGATTTTATAAGCTGCTTTCGCATTACACATTAGAGTACTCTGGAGTGCACCAGAGCAAGTTACCTCGCGTTCGAATTACAACATAATTTTTGGAGTAACTAACGGTAGTCTTCCTTCCCCTGCCCCCTTAAGCCCCATGAAAATTTGTGGTGCAACAAGCCCTGGCATGCGCTGTTGTGTTATTTAGAAACAGCTGTCAGATTTAAACGCCTTTTGGATGAATCCGAGTCTCAATTTACTGTAATTAACAGAATTAACTACGAATTAAGTTCTTGAAATCTATTTTGAGCGCAGTCTGTATATACCGCCCTTATTTTAAACGTTCAATTCAAAAGCAAATTAGTTAGGTTATGTATTGTACGCGAGAGTAACCTAACGTCTGTTCGAATTACAAAGCATCTCACCCCAGAGTAATTCACCCCAGAGTCAATTGCACCAGTGCTAGTTGCACTCAATTCGAAAGCAGCTATAAATAAAGTAGTTCAGTTGAATTACATTTGAACTATTCGATCCTAACAAATAATGGCAGGCTGCCTTTTATTTCAACAGTATGTTTGCAGCTACCCCATTCTCTGATTAAGTTACTTCTTCTAATTTCGTGTTCTTTCATGTAAGTAAAAACATTACAACTCAGTCTAGTGAATTTGTAAATATATTTCAAGTAATCAAACAACTTACAGCTTAAACCAATAATTTCATTTTGTGTATTATTTTTAGACATGACATTTAATAAATCTGAATTCTTCATTATTGATAACCATGGACGTTGCACAGGACTCTACTCATAATTTTCCTTTTTACAATAACCACAAGTTTAGACAAATCATTAAATGAAAACGAAGTACTTGAAAATCCACCTACACGAGACATCATTCAAAAGACTATCAACAACATGACCGATCACGGATCGAATATTAAACAAGAGGAACTTCATATAAAAGATGAATTGCCTAGTACTTTTGTAGCAGATACAACTCTCTTAGAAGATCACTTTATTTACAAGCCCTGCGAATATAAAGCAGAAGACGAGAGTACTTTCTTGGAACATGTGATGACTCATTCGGAACAGTCTTACTCATCTTCTGTTTGTGAGTATAAAACTGCACGGAAATGCGACGTAGTTAACTATTTCAATACACACACAGGTAAAAAATCATATTCATGTGTTAATTGTGATTATAAAGCAGGAACGAAAAGTGATTTTGTTAAACATATGAGGCGACATACAGGTGAAAAACCTTATTCTTGTTCTATTTGTGACTATAAATCAGCACAAAGAAGTCATTTACTTGAACATATGAGGAGACATACAGGTGAAAAGCCTTATTCTTGTTCAATTTGTGACTATAAATCATCACAAAGAGGTCATGTAGTTGAGCATATGAGGAGACATACAGGTGAAAAACCTTATGCATGTTCAATTTGTGAGTTTAAATCGGCACATAAAAGTAAGTTAGTACGCCATATAAAGACGCATACAGGAGAAAAACCTTATGCATGTTCAATTTGTGAGTTTAAATCAGCACATAAAAGTAGTTTAGTAAACCATATGAAGATGCATACAGGAGAAAAACCTTATGAATGTTCAATTTGCGAGTATAAAGCAATAAAAAAAAGTCAGTTAGTACGCCATATGAAGGTGCATACACAAGAAAAACCTAATGCATGTTCTATTTCTGAGTTTAAATCTGCACTCAAAAGTAATTTAGCACTCCATATTAACCTTCGCTATGCACATATCATAAATAGTTCCACAAAACACACACTGGGGTCTAATAGACCCCGTTATAATTGATGGATTAATTTTGGTATTATTGCATAAACTTATCTGACTATTAGTTTTTGTAATTAAAACAGCATTTATTGTCAAAATAACATTTATGTCCAAAAAATATTCTACATCAAACGAAACTTAAAAGTAGGAATTCACTCTAACCTATGTATTTAAGCCAAAATACAAAAATGTACTATGCCAGGTAAAAATACGAACATGAATTTTTTTATTCATAATTATTCAGCACGCTTTACACAATTCTTCGGTCTGTGTTAATCGCACATTGGAACGTGATAACTTGAGCAAGCCAGTATTGCTTTCCGATCTTTAGATGTATCGCAAAATCCGCATCGCACTTTTTTCCCAAAACAGGCTCTTCCTGCCTCGGTATATCTACGTCAATAATTTCACTTATGAGACACGTCAGTCCTCTTCCCAACGTTGTGATTTCCAGTCTGCATTTTATAAATGGTTCAATTAGTTCAAAGGCCAATGTGTTTAGAAACTCTCTTCTGATAAGTTTCGGATTATTGGTGGCGGAAAAATTGTACAAAACCATGGCATTTATTCCAGCGTGATCAAGCATGCCACAAAATACTCTCATAGGCCACCTTCTAGTTGTCTGTTCTATGGTGAAAGTGTGGCAGAGTTTATCAAATGTGTCCGTACTGCCTTTGGTATTATTGTAATCTAAAATGATTATAGGTTTCTTTGTGGTCTCATCTACATCATTAGAATAATGCATAGTAGATAACAATAATACCACTTTTTTCTGCCTAGGAGTAAATGATACCAATGTGTTATTGTGATGAAAAACAAATTTTGATTCACTTACTCTTTTTCCGGCTAAGAAATCAGAAGGGATTTCCTGCTTATTTTTTCGAAGGGTACCTATTATAGTAACTCCAAATTCAGTTAACATATATTCAAACAAAGCCATTGACGAAAACCAATTATCAACTGTAATGTTGCTCCCAGTACCGTGAATAGGCTGTGACAATTTTTTGACATAGTGAAAAGGAATAGGCATATTATTTTCAGTAGTAACTTTTCCAATATAAGGAATGGCGTTAATCATATACCAGGTTCGTGCGTCATTCATAATTACAAATTTTATCCCATACTTGTCAGGTCTGGATGCTAAATAAATTTTAAATGGACACTTTCCTCTGTAGCCCATAAGCTGTTCATCAAATGTACAATATTCATGTAGTGTGTAATATTCTGTGCAAGTGGACACAAATTTTTACCAAATTTCCCTGATAGGTGCAAATTTGTCATTTTCTCTTCGTTGTAGTCTCCTAGTTTTGTCATCAAATCGAACACATGATGTCAGGAAATCAAATCTGTTTAACGGCATAGTAGCTGTAAATAGCGATGTCCCAAACTTAGGTGACCACAGCTCGTGCAAACCCAAATATGCAGAACGTTTTATGCCACATAGATACAAAAGTCCAAACAGAACTTTTATTTCAGATATATCTGCTGTACTTGTAAGACTGTCGAACATTTATTGATTCCCACCTCCTAATTTCCTCATTAGAGTGAACCACAGTTGTATTTATTATATCTTCGGAAAATAGTAAAGACCATCCTTCAAGCGGACTTTTTACAGTTTTTGCAGCTCCTTTCGGACCAGGTAAATCACTAACGAGATTTTTTCTTTGGCGTCTTCCCCGTTTTGCTGGAACTCCGTTGCTCCATCTATATTCGTTTTTCCCTTTGGTTATTGAAATCTTCAATTTTTTTGCATTAGACGGGCTTGGTTCTTCGGTCTCTGATTCCCTGCTTTGCTCTGTGTCGGAACATTCTTGGTCTTCTACGTAGTGTTTGTCATCGTCTTAAGTCTGGCTGGTCAAAAACAGATGGTTCTTCCTAATTTTCTATCTCAAACATCAAACTGTTCATTTCTGCTTCAAGTTATCCATTAGTCAAAGGTCGACGCCTTTCCCAATCGGACATCATTGTCGCTTATCTATAATAAACGAAGTTTCATAATCATCTCATACCAAAACGAATGAATATAACTGACCTTAATAACAGAAAAGGCCAGAAACGAAAAAGTCTAACGAACAAAAAAACTAACTCGAAACACACACTAGAGCAGGGGTGGCGAACCTTTATACATCTACGTGCCATTTTTTCTAAAGAAATGTTTAATGAGGTCATGACGTGCCATCAAACAATCTTGACTTAGTGATTAATGGGGCAAAAAATAAAACTAAATACTATCAACTTAAAACTCTTTATTTGCAACCAAAAATATACATTTTGTACAGCAATAGTAACGTTATGTTTATTTAAATGAAAAAAAATGGTGCCACTTCTGCTGTTGTAAATTAGATGCTAAATAACTTATATTAGCTTCATACTTTGTTACTTTTAGCAGAATGCAAGCTGAACTGGAGTCATCTGACAAACGGCTTCTAAGCGAGTTTTTAATGTTATTTATTTCTGAAAATAATTATAGTTTACTATAAGTACTATCATGTTAAATTTCTAAATGTCAATTTTCACAACTTAAATTCTGAAAATAATGACTCGCAGGCATAGGTAGATGAAAATATTGTTAAGATAGCAAAAGCCAGCTTCTTCAGACAGCTAAATGTGTCTGGAACTGAATTCCACGTTTCCATAAATTTGATATTGGCATTTTTACTCATATTGCCTGATACAGATAGTCTTTCTATTTCATGAAATTCGAACTCTTTCCTTGTTTTGATAAATTTTTGAATCCATATTGAACTAGACTGGAAATCAGTCAGCTGTATTTCAATTTCTTCAATTTCCAACCAATCAAATTTGGCCAAATTCAGTTTATCAAGTGAAGTCACATCAGGATACATAATAAACTTGAGTGTTTCTGATAATTCTTTGAATTCAGAAAATCTCGAGGAAAATTCTTTGATTGAAGAATTAATTGCCAAATTAAACTATTAAGTGACTTTTGCTTGGTCTGGTTTTTCGTGTAAATCCCAATCGCTGGTGATTTTTTTCAAGTTCTGGAAATACTTGTAGTTTTTGGTAACAATATTACTGAAAACTTGCAGTTTAGACTCGAAAGCACGAGTGAGATCTATCATAACAATACTTGATTTATTTGCACCTTGAAGCTTCATGTTCTATTCATTGTTAAATATAAATTGTTTCGATTAGGTACCTAAATTCCTTAATTAATGCCGTGCCCAAATTATTTTGTCGCGTGCCATCAATGGCACGCGTGCCATTGGTTCGCCACCCCTGCACTAGAGTCTAACAAACCCGGAACCACTTTGCACGCTGGTCACTGAAATACTAAAGTCTGCAAGCAACTCGAAATATAGCGGTGTAGTAGTAGAGGCAGCTTCTATCCGAAATGTGTGAAAATCGGCATGCACTTATAAATTTGCTGGGGTCTGAAAAACCCCAGTGTGTGTAGCGAAGGAGAAAAACCTTATGCATGTTGTATTTGTGATTATAAAGCAGTAAAGAGAGATCATGTAGTTTGATATAAGAGAAAACGTACAGAAAATTAACCGTGTTACATTTGCCCATACAAAGCGGAAAACAAAGTTAGTTGAGTTGAACTCGTACAGGAGGGAGACCTTATTGATTTCTATTTGCAAATATAAAGCTGCAGAGAAACGTACTTTAGTTAAACATATGAAGATATGTAGTACTATGGAGAAAACTTGATTTCGTAGTTACAAAATCTTTTGCAAGCACCTCTTCATCCGACATAGTATTAAAGAAAAACTGTATTTATGTTATATTTGGAAATATCAACCAACACAGAAGTTGCTGAATGCATATTATGTATATAAATTTAAGATTGCACCAAAACATGATCTAATAAGGCATATCAATAAGCATTAATGACGGCATTTGCAAGTGGTCTTGAACTCTATACTCATTCATTTTAAGCAACATATTTGCATTGTACTTAGTGCTTCGGTTCCACGAGACTGGTCTCGGTCTCGTCTCGGTCTCGTCTCTAAATTCGAGACGAGACCGAGAATGAGACTTGTTAAAATTTTCGAGACCGAGACTTGAGCGTCTCGTTCTCGGTCTCGTCGAGAGTCTCGATTTTTTTTAACATTTTATTCTTAAAAAAATTATTTATTCTAAGTTATACGGAAAAAGGCAGTTATGTGTACTATTTGCATACTGAGGGCAAGTATTCGCAGGTGCGAGAAATACATTAAAAATACTGCACTGACTTGACTTAAAAATCAAATTGGGGGAAGTACCGACTAATGAATCACCTCATTCGCACACAATATGTTCTATTTTAAGATTTGCAATTAGTAGAACGTCATCTACATCGGTATACGAAGCAAGGTCGAATGTTGTAACATCAAGTTATACTTTGCATATTAAAATTTGCTAAGACTCTCGTCGATACCGAGACCGAGACCTACAAAATTTTTCGAGACCGAGACCGAGACTGAGACTTGGCACTTGAACCGAGATCGAGATCGTGACCACTATAGGTCTCGACTCGTCGAGACCGAGACTACCCTAGTCTCGGTTTCGTCTCGACGAGACGAATCACTAATTGTACTAGGTCTATTACTGCTTCTACTCATGTTCGTCCTAATTGACAAGATTCCACAAAATTTATCAGTATTCTTTTCTTTCGCCAGCCATCATACAATCATGCTGAGATGGGACGGTATAGAACTCAGAATGAAATAGTAATTTATGATACAAGTGCGTAAAGGTAGACTTTAGTCACGAGTGGGGCAGAGTTAAAATGCTAGCGAGCGAGCGTTTTAAGCCCCGCGACTGACTAAAGATGCATGTGTATCGTACAATATTTTATCTACGACAGAATCTAAAAAACACGGTAAATATATATACAGTGTGGTCCATTAAGTGTGCAACAAATGGGACATTTTTTTATTAGTTGTAAAACCGAAATTTAAATACCGTTAAAAGTTAGTGCATGTTCGATAACCATATCAGATGCCCTTAGAATGGCTTCAAGTCAAACAATATACAGGGCAGGACAAAAAATATGTAATTCGTTCAAGAATAAAGTTACCTTATTTCAAAAAATATAGCAAAATTTTATCGAGAAAAGTTGTTTAGAATCAAAAGTTATGCTCAAATACGAAGTCACGGCCTCCTATTCAAATTTTGATTATTTTTTTTTTAAATTTTGTATTATCCCCGTATGATACATATTTTTATTATTCTGATTTTATTAAGAGTTTTTCATATGTAAATTATTATTAGTAAAGCATTTGCTTTGTTAAAAAGAATATTTGCGAAATTCTAAAGTTCTGTTAAATATCGTTGCAACAAACATGAAGTGGACGCTTACCTAAAAAAATATAAATCCAAGTAAATTTTACAAATACGCTTCAAGTTGCTAAAAGTTATTTAAAAGGGATGTGGTTGTGGCTACTTTAAATACATATAAAATCAAAATAATAAAAATATGTATCATACGGGGGTAATACAAAATTTTCCAAAAAAGAATCAAAATTCGAATAGGAGGCCGTGACTTTATATTTGAGCATAACTTTTGATTCTAAACAACTTTTCTCAATAAAATTTTGCTATATTTTTTGAAATAAGGTAACTTTATTCTTGAACGAATTTCATATTTTTTGTCCTGCCCTGTATATTATTTGACTTGAAGCCATTCTAAGGGCATCTGATATGGTTATCCAACATGCACTAACTTTTGGCAATATTTAAATTTCGATTGTACAACTAATAAAAAAATTTCCCATTTGTTGCACACTTAATGGACCACACTGTATATGTGTGAGTTTATATCTATGGCCGGGGCCGTCTCTTGCTTCCTATTCCCCAGGCGTGTCTATCACGCCATTCCTCTTCTTGGAGGCCTCTTGCTACCATTGTTTCTTTTATATCTTGTCTCCAGTTCCTTGGAGGTCTTCCCCTTTTCAATCTTTCTGGAGGAATCCAATTTAAAATTTTCTTAGGCCAGCGGTTTTCAGGCATACGTTGTACATGCCCATATCATATTAACCGCTTGGTCTCTATTTTATCCACGATGGAGCTCTGAACATTCATCTGCTGTCTTATTCTTTCGTTGGTAACATGCTGGAGTCTAGATACACCGCAACACCTTCACCAAAAGTCCATTTCGACCGCACCCAATTTCAATATCTCCCTCTTATTCAGTTCCCATGTTTCACGACCGTAGGTGCAAATGCTTTCGACGATTGTTTTATAAATGGTCTTCTTGCTCTTTTTTGTCACATTTTTACTCCATAGGACCGAATTCAATTGTCTAATGGCCCGTCTTCCCTGGCTTGCTTTATTTAAAATATCTTTTTTACTTTTTCCGGTCTCCGAAAGTGTCACTCCCAAATACTTGAAGTCCCTACAATTTTTGATTATAGTATTTCCTAAATTAAGATCGTTTCCCTGCTCCCCTACAACCAGGTATTCGGTTTTTGTTAAACTGATCTCAAGTCCCCATTTTTTATACTCGTGTTCTAGTTTTCGTAGCATATAAGACGAGTCGTCTTTGTCTCCAGCTATCATGACTTGATCTTCCGCGAATAACAAGGTGTATAGCAGATCGTCAGCTACTGGTATGCCCATGTTTTGCCATTTTAGTTTCCAAGATGTGAGAGCGACTTCAGTATATATTTTGAAAAGAGTAGGAGCAAGCGAACAACCCTGGCGTAGCCCTTTTGTAACCTCAAATTTTGCGACAGTTCTTTTCCAAGTCTGACTGCGCTAGTACATCCTTCATACAGATTTCTAGTGGCGTTGATATAAACTTTGTTGACACCAGCATTTTTCATACTCGTCCATAGCCTACCTAATGGGACGGTGTCGTATGCTTTCTGGAGGTCAACAAACGTTAAGTGAACAGGTCGTCCACGTGCTATCCTTTTTTCTATCAGGCATTTTAGAACAAATACTCCATCGATACACGATCTCCCGGCCCTAAAACCGCTCTGTTCTTCTGACTCTTGTAGAGTTTCTTCGAGTCTTAGTTTGATAACTCTTCCATATAGTCTAGCCATTGAACTGATTACACTTATGCCCCGGTAGTTCTTGCAGTCATGTCTATTGCCTTTCTTGTAGATTGATGTTATGTAGGCTTTCTTCCAGTCTAATGGTACTCCTTCGCCTAATAGGCATCGGTTAAACATGACAGTTATTAGTTCTAGTAGTTTCGTCGGGCCGGCTTTAATCAATTCTATTGAAATGTACCCTGGACCAGGCGCCTTGCCATTTTTCATTGTTCTAAGTGCCTTCGTTATCTCTGCTATGTCCAGTTCTCTAGGAGTTTCCTGAATGTTACCGTCATTCTCTACCTGTTCATTGGCGCCCAAGAATTCGTTTCTCTTGTCCGTCAAAAGTGATTTGTAATAATCGTACCAGCTTTTTATTTGTATTAAACTTATCCCACTTGTATGTTTGTTTGAGGTTTTCATGTTTTTTAATATAGACCAAGCTTTAGTTGCTCGTGTGTTTCCCGTGCATTTATTAATCTCTGCACACGCTGTTTCCCATTGATTGTTTTTAGCTTTAGTTATAGCTTTTTGTGCCTCTTTTCTGTCTTGGCGGTATAGTTCCCAATCTTCTGGTGCCTTAGTTGACATCCATTTCCTATATGATTCCTTTTTTGCTGAGACTACATTCTCAATGTGTTTTGACCACCATTTTGGCAAGCCCTTTCTTCGAGAAGATGCTTCTTTCTCTCCTAAAGCTTCGTGGGCTGCTTCATATATGCAAGTGTGAATGTTATTATACATTTCTTGTGGGCATGGGTCTTCTACCAATCGTAATTTATTGGCCAAGCGCAGTTGATACAGGAACCTTGTGGAATCGTCCTCTAATCCTGCCAAATTATATTTTGGTATTGTAGGACTTAATATATTTTCCCTGTCGTACTTAATTTATTTTTATTGTTTTTTCTAAACGGAAAATAGATTTTAGATTCCAGGAGGTAGTGGTCTGAGCCACATTCGGCCCCTCGTTTCACTCTTACGTCCATCACTCTTAATTTGGAATCTTGTTTACAGATTATATAATCTATAATTGTCTTTAGTTGTCGTGTAGGTTGTGTCCAGGTGAATCGATGAATGTCTTTGTGTTGGAACCATCCGTTAGTTATTTTTAGAGAACTTTGGTGGCACATTTCAACTAGTCTTTCTCCGTTGTTATTTAAGATATCTTCTCCGTATTTGCCTACGACTATCATTAATTTGTTCCCAAGAGCGTATGCATTGTTTAAATCGTTTCTTTATGATTATAGAGATACCACTACGGGCTCGTTCTTCCTTAGAGACTCCGCTGTGTATACATATATATCCTTGTTTATCTTCTGTAGTTTGTCCTTTCTTTTTGGTTTCAGTTAGTGTGGCTATATCTATATTAAATTTTTCGATTTCTTTTAAGACTTCTTCATATTTATTGGATAAGCTCCGAACGTTCCATTTGCTTATACTCAATATCCGTTTTCGCGCCTGAGTTCGTCTTTGGTTTGTTCCATCCTGTTTTCGAGGCTTGGCTATAGGAAATTTAGCGATGTAGTACTTAAAGTACTATTTTTACTAGGAACGAGGTGCTGGCCCATTGCCTAAACCCCCAACCTGGAGGACCGGGTAAGTTTTTGTCGTGGTTTTCTCCCATTAGGCCGACTGTCTTGACTGGACAACAGAGTTTGGTCTACCCTTCCTTTACATTCGGGTTCTAGTCCTAGACCAATTGCCATCTTCGTGGCTTACGAGTTTGGTCTACCCGTTAACAACGGCCCGCTTCGGATCAGACGTTGTTTAATTATACTCAGTTCACCATATCTGGTTCCCCTCAACTTAGTTTAGTCTGCAGGTCGATGCAGCTTCCAGGGAGTGGCGCACGGAGCCATAAGTTGAGAGTTGAGTGTCTTGCAAGGACCAGTCATGCCAAGCCACCTGGTATTTATGGCACCAGGTGCGACCGCCTGACATCAAAGGTGTAACCTCTGCAACACTACCCAACTCCCCAACACGGTAAATATAAAAAAAAAATTAATGTAAATTAGCGTTACTAGCAAAAGGTCGTAATTTTGCGTTTTAAACGAATTGCTACTGACGACGTGAACTAATGAAAACATGTTATTAAACAGTCGTTTTACAAACTTAAAACTGCCAACTAAAAGTCAGTATTACACAATGTCGTAGAGAAAATATATTTCAACCTCTTCTTATTTTAGTCCAGTGACCTGTCTTAACCATGAAATCATGGTTCTATGGTGGCTGGCCATGTCTGTCCCAACTGAGGAAGATTTCCTTTGTTAGAGGTTAACGACTACCACAGATGTTAGTATGGTAGCCAGAGAGCGCACAATATTTAAAATCCCTGTGTGGTAGCCGGGAAATGAACCCGGTTCGGCCGCTAATATACTTGATTATTTCCTTCATACCCATAATAATGCGTAATCACTATGATTTCTGTCAGTTTAATAATGACAAAAATTCAAACGTCAAAATTTAATCGCTTGTGCATAATTTTAACATGTAAACTAGCTTGAATAAATTTTGACGATTTTCTGTCACAATGTTTTGCTCTGAAGAAATATATCTCGTAAATTTTTCGCCCCAAAATCCCTCGTGCTGAGCGGAAAATTTACTTAACACATTTCTTAGCAAAACATTCTGGCAGAAAACGTCAAAATTTGATCGGCTATTTTAATGCACTTGGGATATTACTGTTGAATAATAATTTTTGTGCAGTGCAGCCCTCTATTTCTCTATTGTAAAACTAAAGTCTTTCAATTGTAATTGTGTAAAGTTCTTTATCGATAATAAAATCTCAAAATGTATTTTAACGTTGTGGTATGATATGCATATTATCCATTTACTTGACATCCGCACTGTCAGTGCCAAATTAAAAAAAATTTCTTGACCATACTTCCAAACTAATGTGTTTTTTATTAGACTGTACATTAATTTAGTTATTAAAATGTGAAAAATAGCAGTAGTGCCAACTTACTGTCAGTTTGACAGTGCGTATGACAAGTAAATGGATAATATTTGCGAAGCAGAGCTAGGCAGTAATTAATTACTTTGTATTTAAATTACTAATGACTTTGTGGTAATGTAATTACTGACCTCAACTTGTGTTTAAATCATTAGAATAATATAAATTAGATATCTCCTTGTAAAGTATAAGTATAATTTATAATTCATATGGCTGGAGGGATAACAGCTAATTTTGTGCAACATTTGCAATGCTAGCAATGTGTTCACGAATAAGCTTCTATTTTTAAGATACAACATAGATTTGTCTTTCTCAGCACCAGTTGAAAGAATTTTCATTTGCCACATTTATACAGGGTGTTCCGTAAAATCGTTTACAAATTTTCAGGGATTGGAGAGTAAGGCAAATGAAGTAATTTTTGCTACGCAACATATGGTCGGAAACGTTACCTTGCTATTAAAAAAAGTGATTTATTGCATATTGCTTGTTATTGTACGTCACAACGATAATTGATAAAATGCATAAAACAGGCATAAACTTGCATAGTTTAATGTACTGTTGGGTGTTTTGTTGCTTGTTGATCGTCGCCAAAGTTACTACAATTCGTGTTGAGTTGCTGAATGGCGAAATTTATGTAACCTTCCTCCAAGAAGTTTTGCTGGAGTTACTAGAAGACGTGCCCCTAGCAGTCAGGCAGGGTATGTGGTTTCAACATGATGGGGCCCTCGCTCATTCCAGTCACGCTGTACGCCAACATCTGGATCTGACATATTGCAATCATTGGATAGGCAGGGGCGGGACCGTCAATTGGCCAGCACGTTCCCCTGATTTAACGCCGCTGGATTTCTTCCTATGGGGACATTTAAAAAGCTTAATGTACGCGACTCCAAGGAACACACAGGAGTACTTGGTAGCCCGAATTATTAATGCCTGTGGAAGGATTCGGGAAACTCCAGGAATTTTAGCCAGAGTTTGGTCTAACTTGGTGCGTCGCTGCCACGCTTGCAACGATGTTGTAGGTCGACAGTTCGAGCAATTATTATAAATGATGGTTGTTAAGTACCATTTTGTTGTTTTTACTTTTGTAACTTACGATAAAAAGCAATCTGTAATAAATAATTTTTTTCAATAACAATGAGACGTTTCCGACCATATGTTGCGTAGCGAAAATTACTTCACTTGTCTTCATCTCCAATCCCTGAAAATTTGTAAACGATTTTTCGGAACACCCTGTAGATAGTCCCAGAAGGAATACGACTTCGGACGAATTATTTCAAGAACTGGTACCAATGAAGGCAAGCAGAGTGTAATAATTTTGGTACTTTGTACTTATTTTATTTTACCTAAATATATGTTGTATGAATATAATATTAGACAATATATCATTTTTACCCTAGTCTTTATTTATTTACCTACATGAGGCATCAACACTTTTGGTTTTGGTAAACAGTGCAAACCGTTAAAAAACTAATGCCTGTTTGCACCACTCCCCCTAACTTTTAAGTGAAACTTAAAATAAAGGTTATCAACTTAAGGTTATCCTGCACTTAGCTCCAAAAACTAGGATATAACTCGAAATTTTACAATGATTCTATGGCTTTGGTTTAGGGTATGAAGCAATGGTCGATATTTTAAATTGACTATTATGGTAATACCTAGCCGGCTATGTCATCAATTTTTTAAATTGTTGCATTGATTATTTATTATTAAATAATTAGTGATAAAATGGACAATAAGATATTATAGAAAATAATTGCGCTATTTTAATTCTGCTTAAACCATCATTTACGGCATTTTATTATCTAGCCGGCTTCAGGAACGTATTTTTTTCAAAATTTCTTGTTTTTGAAATATTTTGATTAAAATAAAATAACGGTAGGCAACACACATTACTTCTGAAATTTTGCCGTTCTGTTTGCCTGCTGCTAATGACGTGATTAGCGTTAAACCGCTTTCCTTACAACTAGCAATCTTTTTATCGTAAAATACTTTACTGTTATTACCCTTTTGTTAGCCATGCGTTTTTAAGATTTATAATGAGCTTTATATTATTGTCAGGTTTTCTTGACGAAGTTACTAACTTTTATTAAAAGTTGATAAAAAATGACGTTTATCTGTAAGCGTATTTATTTCTGCTTTCCATATTTGTGGATATATTTATTACGCATGTTTAGAAGATATTGAAATTGTGCACGAAAAATAATAATAAATAAAAAACTCGTATGTATCTTAGTTAGTTTTTATTTTCATATTAACATTAAAAACAATTAGTACATGGTTTTTTCATATATTATTTCAAAATAAAACATATTTATTTTTAAATTCATTAAATAATAAAGCAGGAATTTATTTTTCAACTATAAATAACTAACCTGTTTACAAAATCGGTATATATTATTACGTAATATTACAATAATTTCATGATACCTATTACTACAGCCTTACAAATGAAAATCTAATTATAAAATTACTGGATATCTAATAATACATATTTAAAAATCAAAATGTAAAAATAAATAACGGGGATGTTCATAATCATAGGTCCACGCATTTTGTGTCCCTAATCGGTAGATTTCTGCTAACTCGAGAGTCTACTAACTCAGGAATAAGCGCTCCAAAGTAACATTTTTCTAATTTTGGTTCCATTTTGTTTAGCCAAAAATTGTCATCTTTTTCTATCTTTTGATAGCCTAAATCCTTACTGGTATAAATAATAAAATAACAATAGGATCTGCCTGTTATTTGTAACTGACCCTGTATTTGATACATATAGTTGTGTGCGTTTTTTAATGAAACCTCTGTTACATTATGTTTGATTTCTATAACTGTACAATAATCAATACTCTTTGTTTCTACAGCTTCCGCAACGGTCATATTTCTAGCTGTGTATGGGCATTTTACTTCGATAATGCCATTGTCATCTAATAATCCATCGGGTGATGCTGCCAAATATGGTTTATTGGGATGTACAAATAGTCCACATTTCTTCACGTTTAAACTAAACGTGTTTTGGAATAGCGCAATGGCATTCTCTTCGTTAATAATACCGTGATTGGTAGCTTTACATGTTATATGTGGCCCCGCATATAAAATACTTTTGACTAGATTGGCAGTGGACGTATTTGGCTTCATTTTGCAAACCCTACCGAAGTTGCTTGCTGTTAGCCTGCAAGCTTTTTCTTTGAACCATAGCGGATTTGAACTTTGGCCTCTGGTTGCAGCTTCAATGGCAACTCTATCAATTTTGGAAATTTGATTTAAGAGGTTACTTTTCAAAATGTTCAGTTCCTCTAAATTTTTGTCTTCAGAATCGTTTGTATTTCCGTAATCCACATTAGCATCGTAAATAGTCCTACTTTTCTTGGTTCGCATCATCTTTCTACCTTTGAATCTTAGCATACAGTATTTTTTTGTATGTACGCCGATTTTTCCGCCTCCAAGTTTACGGTGTGCAACATCTAGAAATGTACCCCTTTTGTTAAAACATAGCCGCTGCATTGCATCTAGCTTCGTACGATCCTCTACCCGAAAAATTTATTTTTTTGTTTCCTACCAGTTTGTTTACCACGGAATTAAAATTTTCTGCATAATTATTGTCTACATCGTGTAGTAAACTGGAAGAATGGTGGGCTACACGACTCAAACATTTATTAAACTCTTCAAATATGCAACTGTTCTTAAAATCTTCAAATAAATTTTTTTCCAGTGGTTTTGGTCCGGTACAGAAATATTTATATGTTTCAGGAGTTAATTTACAACCTTCATGACATCCTAGTATATGTTTAGGTCCATTATGTATGTCATTTCTTAAATTATCAATTTTCACTGCTAGTGGCATAGCTTCACCTTTTCTGTGTTTTACGGCACTTACAACGGCAGTTCCTGTAACACTTATGATCTGGTATGCTGGTCTTCGTTGAAGAATATTTCTGGCAGAACGAACAATATTTATTTTTTACGCCCAAGTACAAAATTTTTTTTGTCTTTGCTCCTATAATACATGCAACACCAGACGCAGCATTATAGTTTGTTCTGTAAGAACGTTTGCTCCAAGCCCCATCTACCTCCACAGTAATAATGAGAACGCCATCGACGTCAACATCACCTGCTTCTCTAGCTAAATGTGCTTCTTCATGACCAGCTAACTTAATTTCTTCCCAGGCTACTTCTTGCACTTTTTCTTGAACTGTTGCTTCATTGGAATAATATGTCCTCTCTGACATCATTGGTATATCCAGTGAAGAACATAATTCCTTTAATTGGCTATAACCTGCCCCAATTGCTAACGTGCCACATACTGCCGCCTTGTTGATATCAACACCTTCATTACTTTCAGTACTGATGGTATTTTCGCTATTGCAAACCTTGCACTTTACTGTAAAGATGCTTTTTAATCCCATCCTTTTTTCAGAGATAACATTCATCTCGAAAAAGCTGCAGTCAAAACCAGAATGCTTTAAAGACTTCAAAGCCGAAAACAGATGTTGGATGTCTACGATGCGACGTCCGCTGATTCCTGTATCTTTAATTTCTGGAACTGCAGGTTCTGTTTCTAAATCTTCGGATATAGTATTCCACTTCAACTCCATTGCTTCCGACCACTGATCAGTCGTAGGAATTTGGCATGAAATTATTTCATCTGAGTCCAATGCCATTTCTTCACAAAATTGGCTCTCGTTAGATGGGAGCCCATTAGTTTTCCTAAGAAATACAAATTACAAATTAGAAAATAACTTAGACGCTTGTTACGGCTTTCAGTAGTTCGGCATTTTTGTTTTCGATTCTGAACTCAATAGCCCATATCAAGCAGAAACTGTTTGACAAACGGTTACTTTCTGCCAATCAAAAAGTTCATTTCATGCACAGTTTATTTTCTGCATTTGTCAAAACGTAAATTGCCTAGGCTAATTTGAAAACGAGATTAAATGAAACCAGAATAACACTAACTAGAAAACTAGGGTTGTTTACTACTACGCATGACAAAAAGCGGAAGCTCTGAACTTTAGTAAGATACCACTGTTTTTAAAATTGCAATTCATAGTCTAGACCAGTGGTCTCCAAACTTTTTAGCCTAAGGGCCACACTGACTCCTGCACTAAGTCCCAAGGGCCAAGACCCAGCTAGCTCATTATACCAACATACTGTAGTTTTGAATTACGCGCAAGTTTTCATATTGGGACTAGCCGGCGAGTGAGTGACTCAGACACCGAGTGCTGTTCGTCTTCAATGACAGCTACTCTTTTACTTGTTTAATTTAAATTTTTAACATTGAAAATGTTTAACGAATTGGAGATGTGACGCTAGTACGGTGCTCTTTTAGCGATTTGTGTGACGCTTGGAAAATGCACAGTTTTCGCTAATTTTTGAGAGTTGTACCGTTGCGGCCAACTCAAAGTGCACGGCAGATTTTTAGCTTGTAATACGATATTCTAATCATAGACGTCGAGTTTTGACGTTTACGTTTGTCATCAACTGTCATAGAACTGAAAACTCGGAAAATTCCCAGACATTTGTCAGAAGCAGAGAAAATGCGAGCTATTTATTACAAAACTGGAAGAGAACTGGTCGCTGAGTCGAGTTGCAACAGATTTGCATGTGAGCAAGAGCTGCATTTCAAAATTAAAAATCGTTGGCAGCAAAGACTTCTGCAAGAAAAGTTTTTTTAACACCAGAGAACAAAAAATGAAGAGTACAATTTGCAACGGACTATTTGAATGAGATCGACGACTTTTGGAACACGACTGTTTTCTCAGGTGAAAGGGTATTTCAATCATTTACCAATTGACGATTAAGGGTCTGTAGACCACAAAATTCAAGATTTGAGGAGCAATATTATGTTCAACCCTTAAGGAGTAGTGAATGATTCTCTGTAAACGTATGGGGATGGATCAATGCTCACGGATCTGGGGCATGCTATAGAATTAATGGTCGACTGAATGCTGAAAATTATCGCAACATTTTGCAAAATGTGATGCTGCCATCTGTAAGAGAGGTCTTTCCTAATCAATTTACTTTTCAACAGGCAATATATTACCTAATTAATTAATTTGGTTTATGTTAACGTAATTGATAACATTATTTTCACAGGATAACTGTCCTGTGCATATAGCAGGGGTTATTCATTGATGGTTTAATGAGAATAATATCAATTTTTTACCATGGCCTGCAAGAAGTCCGGAATTGAATTCCATCGAAAATGTTTGGGGCTATTTAACTACAAAAATTTATACCAGGGATTTTGCACCAAACGAAACCGATTAATTATGAGAAAGAATAAGAAATGCTTGGAAGGAACTGAGAGAAGGATACAATATAGAAACATTGGTCAACTCTATGCGAAACAAACTGCAAAGCGTAGTAGCAATTGAATACTGATACATATTTATTAAATACTTACATATTATTATATAGTTTGTTCACTTGTGAAACTTTCCTAAAATACAAACATTAAAAAAGTAATACCTATTCTTATAATCACGAGCAACGCCACTGGAGAAACCCCCATTTAATAAGCCGAAAAATCGCAAAAATTACCATAGTAACAAAAAACCGTGCACTTTGAGGTGTCCGTAACTGTACGTATCGCAGGTGAATGTTGTTGGTGTCATTTTGAAGATCTCGTCAAGAGCGAACTTTCTGGAGAGGTTGTGAAAATGTAAGATTCGAGGGGGCTCAAGTACGGGGGTTAAAACGATTTTTTGCAATCAAAAGCGTTCGGTGCTGCTACATCGCATACTTTTTGAAAGATCCAAATGTGATTTGGGGCTAGCTGGAAAGAGGATGAACCAGCGCTCCTCGTACAGGCTGGTTTTTGGGGTCTGCGATGCACGCGGGCGAAGTTACAGGGGTAGAAAGTGGAGGTGCATTTGCAGCAAATTGGATGTTCGCATAAACATGGGGAAAGACAAAAATGTCTAATTTTGTTTTTGGTAGTATTTGGAGGAATCTGTGGGTTTTTAAGAATTTTGCGGCTCATGTTGATTTAGGGGTTGCAAAATGAGGAAACCGTTATAATTATCAGAAAAACTGTAAAATTAATATTTGTGTTAAATGCGCTGTGTGGAGGCTTTTTACTGGTCTCGATTTTATTTTTTAAGAGAATTCGGGATGTGAGAATTTTGCAGCCCAGGTGGATCTGGGGGTTGCAAGATGGGGAAACCGTTATAATTATCAGAAAAATTGTAAAATTAATATTTGTGTGAAATGATCTGTTTGGAGGCTTTCTACTAGTCAATAGTACTTTTTAAGAGAATTTGGGAGGTGGGAGTTTTTCGGATCAGGTGGATTTGGGGGTTGGAAAATGGGGAAAACGTTAAAAAACCTTAAAATTATTATTTGTGTGAAATTCGCTATTTGGAGGCTTTCCACTGGCCAATTGTATTTTTTAAGAGAATTCGGGATGTGGGAATTTTGCAGCCCAGGTGCAATTAAGAAAAAAGTGGGTCTAAAGGTATATCTCAAAATATAGGGAGTTACAAAAAAGGGCATTAATGAAAATCAGTTTTACAGTATTTAAATTATATTAGGTACCTTAATAACTAATGATATAGATTAATACATTTTAGCAGTGTCTAATGTGCATGCACACCATGAATTTTAATAATTTTTTTTGGGGGTGAGTTATAATGAGGCAGTACTTTGATTTTGTACATAATTCTGGTCATTACAATTACATAACATTTTAGACGCGCTAGTTATAGGTTTATAAACCATCATCACCATAATATTGTATAGAAATACATACTTACTACTTTTTTCAAAACAGTTAAATTAATAATAAAATCGAGGGAATGTATGTTTAAAAGAATTTGATATTTCTTGTGTGATTATAAATATCTACAAATACAATTAACACTAATCGTGAAATTTCAAAAACAGTGGCGGTTTTAAACTATTATGAAGTTTTTTATAGGTTCTACTAAATTTGATTACATAACGTCTTAAAATAAAGGTAAAATACTGTACATAATTAATTATATTCCAAATTCTAGCTACTGACTATTTCCCATTTCTAGCCCTTTTCAAAAGCTTCTTTTTGCTTTTCCTTGGCGCACTATAGATCGGGAGACAATCCAAGTACAGGGCAAACTACAAACAATTGTTCAGCAACTCACGTAATCCCGAATTTTAAGACGGTTAAAAAAGAGAATAAAACTGTAGGACAACAATACAATATGCTTCTAAGAAGGCAATTGAAAGTACCTTACTGGCAAACTAATTGCAAGAAACTACTGTTTTTCAACAAAATGGAATTCCAGTATGGTATGCCATTAATAAGTTGCTTATGATAATGACAGTTTGATGAGTCTTTGTTAATGAGATTTGCATAGATATAAATAGTTTCATTTAGCAATCTGAAATAGGAAAATTATGGCGATATGAAAAATATATTTAGATGTTATGATACTATATAAAAAGAAACCTACGATATTTAACTCAAAAATAATTTAGAAGTAAATTCTACATAATATCTACATTTATTTTGCGAAAGTGTTTGGATAATAATATGGTTAAAATAGAATTCAAAATAAACACATTAGTATTACCTGTTGTGTTTACTTTAGGCCAAACGTCCATTACCTGCCTCATTAAGATTATTATCTTAAGCTGAAAAGTGGAAGTTGTCAACCCGTATGGTGGGTTGCATATTTTAAAAACAGAATTTTAAGTTAAGTACAGGATAACCTTAAAGAGAACTTGTTGGTAAAGTTATTGAAAATAAAGAATTGATGGTTTTAAGTAGGGAAGACATGTTGGAAGTTGTTGAGGAAATTCATACAATATTTGGACATTGTAGGACAAGAAAAACTTGTTTAATGTTTCGTGAAAGTGACGTTTTATAGTTTAGCGTGGTTAAAGAAATCAGCTGTTTACTTTAAGCGCATCTGTGGTATAAAGTGAAGTGAGGTTATAAAACTACAATTTCGAACTGGAAGTGAAGTTGTAAAGTTATTCTAATTACTTCTTGCGTTACAGGTAAAGTGTTTTTGAAATAATTAAAGCGTTATGTAATGAATACTGTCAGATGTGGAGTATTATTAATTACCTTTCGTAACTGACCTTGACAGTACTGGCTTCGCAAACATTTGCCCGCGCGCCAAGGCCTACTGTTTATTATGACATAAATTAGAAGTGTCGTAGATGCAAACCTTTGTTAAATCGATATTTATGGATTAATAACAGTAAAATTAAGGTCGTAGATAAAATATTGTATGCAACGCGTGCTAAAAGTCGTTTATGCACGAGACATGTTATGAAACAGCTTTCGGCTTCGTTTCATAATTTTCATGTCTCGTGCATAAACGTCAACTTTTAGCACTTGTTGCATAAATAGTTATTAAATATGAGAATATTGTCAAAGGTATTCGAGTAAATGTACCGATGGAACTGGTAGCTATTGATTACTTAGGAAATTTGGTTACAGGACAATATGGTTATATACATATTCTGATTATGGTAGATGCGTTTTCGAAAATATAAAATTATATCAAGCAAAAAGTAGTATAACAAAACATGTTATTAAATCAATTGAAAATTTTCAAGAACAAGTAGGTAAACCAAGAAGAATATTGGCAGACAATACAACATATTTTAGAAACTCAAGATTAATTAATAATTTGGAAAGGAAAGGAATAAAGATTTGTTTTTGTAGTATTAGATATCCACAAAGTAATATTGCAGAAAGATACATTAAAGAGGTGATCAAATACTTAAGAATTTTAATACATGAAAATCATAATAAATGGGTACAATGTTTGCTTGAAGTTGAAAGTTTTATAAATAATCCGAATACAGCAACGGAGATTAGTCCAGTTACTTTGTGTAAACAAGTAATACCAGCTAGACCTTTGAGAAAAGAACAGTGTAATATTGAAATAATACAGTTGTTAGAAAGAACAAGAAGATTAAAGGAAATTCAAGATCGATATGAGGAGAAGCAGAATAGAAAAATATTAAAATGTGTACAATTTAAAATAGAATAATTGTAAAAAACTTACAGTAGAAAATAGGAAAGAGCAAGTATGCGCTAAATTTTTATGGGCATATGAAGGACCTTATAAGATTCATAAAATATTTAATGGCAGCAACACCTATGAACTAATAAATGAAAGAGACAATAAAATAAGAGGAAGGTTTCATATAACAATGATATATCCATATACATTACAAATGGAGTAAGAATGTTTTAAAAGTTGTCACTTGTAAAGATTTATAAATGTTTTACTTTGAATAAATAATTTTAATTGTTATTAAGTTATTTGAAAAAAAAGAGTTATTACTGCTGGGCTATGTTAAAAAGAAAATTTCGAAATAGGAAAATAATGAATGATTTGTTTTCTCATTTTAATTTTGGGGAATATGTAATGTTATACATAGGGGTATATAAATCAATTTTAGAAAGGATTAAGGGAGTACAATATTTGAAAATAATCAAGATCTATTCAAATATGAATTGGGAATGTGAATAATTATTATGCAAGTAGAAAGCAAAAGAGAATTTGTAATTTAGTTTAATATGGCTAATTGAGAATCAGATGGATTTAAAAATAATATAATATTTAAAAAAGGATTTGAAGAAAATGACAAATACTTAATTGAAACAAATTATTATAAATAATAGCTAGAAATCAAATATTAGGAGATAGAGTGTAAAAAGTAGAAACATGATATCGTTAAAGATTTTGTTTTTAATTATTAGAAATAACAAATTTGAATAATGTAGCTCAACTAATTTTGGTGTAATTAAAAATTTATATTATATATATATAAAGGAAAGTCACAACCCTGATTAATCAACGCAGAGCCGAAACCACTGGTACTAGAAACTTTAAATTTGGGTGGAAGTTTCGATTTGTTACGCAAGGTAGTGCTAAGAAGGTATTTTTTGAAATTCGACCCCTAAGGGGGTGAAAAGGGGTAAAATGTGTTTTCACGAATTCCTCAATATCTCTTACAGCAGATAAGATATCGATTTGGTGTTTGCTTGCAAAGATTATCAATGCAAATACCTAGAAACGTATTTTAGGATTTTGCCCTAATCAACCCCTAAAGGTGCAAATCTGGATTGGGGATGAATTAAAGAACTCTTCGTATCTGCTATGTTTATTGAGTTAGAACATTCTTTTTTAGCATATAGATGTATTTTTAAAATATTTAGAAAGGGGTGTGAGGGAATTAGAAAATTTTAACCCTAAAGGGGTAAAAGGAGGAAAAACTGAAAAGGGGAAGGGGCGTTAAAATTATTAATTTTTTTCACTGTGAGTTCCATTTAACAACAAAATGGGTTAAAAGGAATTTTTTGAAATTCCACCCCTATGGGGGTGAAAAGAGGTAAAACGTGTTTTCACGGCTTTCTCAATATCTTTTAGACCCAATGAGATAGCCCCTAGGTGTTTAGTTGCAAATATTGTCAATGCAAATACCTAGAAACGTATTTCATGATTTTGCCCTAATCAACCGCTAAAGGTGTGAATATGCATTCGGGGTGAATTATAGAACCCTTCGTATCTCCTATGTTTATTGAGTTCGAACGTTATATGTTGGCATATAGATGTATTCTTAAAATTATTAGAAAGTGGTTAAAGATATTTTAAAATGTTACTCCTAAAGGGGTGAAAAGAGGTAAACTGTGTTTTCGCGAATTTCTCAATATCTCTTATACTCGATGACATATTGACTTGGTGTCTACTTGCACAGGTATCCAATAGAAGTGTCTAAAAACATATTTCAGGATTTTGCCCTAATCAACCCCTAAAAGTGCAAATGTAGATTCGTGGTGAATTAAAACCCTTTCGTATCTCCTATGTTTATTGAGCTAGAGCATTCTTTTTTGGCATATAGATGTCTTCTTAAAATATTTAGAAAGCGGTTTAAGGGAATTTAAAATTTTACTTCTAAGGGGGTGGAAAGGGGTAAACTGTGTGTTCACGAATTCTTAAATATCTCTTAAACCCTATAAGATAATGATGTGGCGTTTGATTGCATAGGTATCCAATATAAGTGTTTAAAATACATTTCATAATTTTGCTCTAATCAACCCCTAAAAGAGCAAATCTAGATTCGGGGGGAATTAAAAAACCCTTCGTATCTCCTATGTTTATTGAGCTAGAGCATTCTGTTTTGGCAGATAGATGTATTCTTAAAATATTTAGAGAGCGGATTAAGGGACTTAAATATTTATTCCTGAGGGGGTAAAAAGGGGTAAACCGTGTTTTCACGAATTCTTCAATATCTCTTACACCCGATAAGATATAGGTTTGGTGTTTGCTCGCATAGGTATCCAATACAACTGTCTAAAAACGCATTTCAGGATTTTTCCCTAATCAACCCCTAAAGGTGCAAGTCTGGATTCGGGTTGAATTAAAGAACCCTTCTTATTTCCTATGTTTATTGAGTTAGACCATTGTTTTTGGCATATAGATGTATTCTTAAAATATTTAGAAAGTGGTTTAATGGATTTTAAAATTACCCCTAAAGCGGTAAAAAGGGAAAACTGAAAAGGCGTAGGGTGTTAAATTTATTAATTATTTTTCGCTGTGGGTTTATTTCAGGATAATATGGGGTGAAAGAATGTTTCAAAATTCCACCCCTAAGGGGTGAAAAAGGACTAAACTGTGTTTTTACGAATTACTCAATATCTCTTAGAATAAATAAGAGGATTTTCGAAATTCCACCAATTTATGAATACAACATTTAGTTTGTATATACCCGGTGTCAATTCTCGAAGTCGAACATAGGCAATTAACTTTAGTGCATTCACTCGTTCTACCTTGAAATAATTCATTTTTCTGTAGATAATTTTAACAGACGTTGACAGATAATACCTGATTTACGCCAACTAATTACCAATTTTGTTGACAAATGTTATCGAACTTGAAAGGCAAGATACGGCATATTTAAAAATTTCAAAGTTTTCAATTAGTATTTTAAAATAAAAATCGCATCGTGAATATTATTATTGCTATCATTTGATGCGCAATTATTTTATCTTTCCATTGCTACCATTACCTTCCCTGTAAGTTCAATTGGCGAGCAGGAACCGAAAAAAACGTTCAATACAATGTTAATCGCCTATGTTCGACTTTGAGAACGGACACCCGGTATATATTTTAATTTTATCTCATCCTTTATCTAATGGACGTGTCTGTCCGGGACGCTGGTCCGTCCGGGGCGCTGTTTTGTCTGTCTGGGACGCTGTTTCAGCAGCCAAACCGTAAGAGATAGAGAAAAAAGTTATTAAAGTTATATGTTTGGAATGGTCATGTCAGGTCAGGAACCGAATTTCAGTCACGTGACACTTCCGGTTTTCGAGAAATCACAAAAAAGACCGTTTTTCAAATAGAACGCGTATTAAATAAAAACTGTTTCAGCAGCCAAACGGAGCTGCGACTCTCTGCGCCTTAAAACCTCGATCGGTTAGGCAAGCACTTTGACAGCTTCCAGAATGTTCCGATGCCCTCTGCGCCTTAAAACCTCGATCGGTTAGGCAACCACTTTGACACCTTCCAGGTCTGGGTACAGTTTTTATTTAATACGCGTTCTATCTGAAAAACGGTCTTTTTTGTTTTTTTAAATGAGACATTTGTCTCGCTGGACTGCTAGTTGTTATACTAAAACTATAGTTTTATCAATACACGGGGAATGACAATTATGTACACATTTCCAGGGGGTACGTGAAGCATAAAATAGTTGTGGAAGAATTCTGTGTCCTTTTTACCTAGAATATTATTTTGCGGCGTTTGTTAGTTTAGCGTATTGAGTGAAGGGTAGGGGTGCGCCAATGAATTCATTTGAGATTTAGAAGAAAAATATTTGTAGCCCGTACGAAGAACTGGCATCTTGCTAGTATTAAAATAAACCCTATTTTTTATTAAGTAATATTTGGATAATAAAAAGGGTTAAATACTTAATTGGCGTGGTGAGATAAAAATTAAATTTAATCGAAGAACAAGTAAATTTCTTGCCAGTAATAGGAAACTTTTCATATCCCACTAATTTGAGTAGAAAACAGCAAGTTGTGTTGACAAGAATTTGTACAGGTGACACGCGATTGACCAAAAGACATTTATTATCGGGCGAGGACCAGCCAACTTGTGATGAATGTAACGTACCTACCTCTAACATTGAACCACATATTGCTAGTATGTAAGAGAGCTCAAATCCGTGGAAATTCGGATCTTAAAAAGCTAGATAGCAATTCCTCACTAAGTTTTCTACAGCAAAATGGACTTTATGAACTAATTTTAAAAAGTACATATTTCACCGTATGGGCTAATAGCCAAAGCAGCTGATGCTCAAAAACTATTAAATAAATTAAAAAAAAAATAACAAGTAAAGATATAACACTAAGAAAGCTTACAAGTATGTGGTAAAAAAACTAATGGAAAAGCAGAATTAATCTACAAATGTGAATAAATTGAGTAAAATACTAGGTCAAGTATTGCGAAACGTATTTTTTTCCATAGGTGACTCTGATAAGACGAGTTTTCTAACACCCGTTACTAATACTATTTAAATTTTTTATTTAAATTGCTCTAAAATTTAAATTTTTGTAGGTGTTATGAAAAATATTTAACGACATACGGCCGTTATCGCATCTATCTAACTCGGATAAATCCATTAGCCTCGGCCTGACGGCGCGGCGTCGTTCAGGACATACTGTTCAGCAAATCGGTATAATAATTGTCTATCAATCAGAAACCGTTTCCAAAGCACTCGTTTTTATGAACACAACTATTGCTATACCTACCACAGAAAATGAAATGACGGGGCATATTACTTTATCAGGTAACCTTAAATGTACAACCAATGCTGTAAGTATTTTCTTTTATAAGTTATATTTATAGATAACAATTTGATGTCAAATTTAAAGCAAAAATCAAACCATTGCGACTACATGGCCATATTTGTGGGCCGACCAGCTAAACAGTGAAGACGGGGTGAGGTTCTTTACAAAACCTTACATTCATTCATCAATTCAAAAGGGATGCCAAATGTGATCAGATAGACACGAGAATTCATAAACTCAACAAACCAAAACAAGACAGTTTGGTGCAGTAGCATTCATGGCCAGATGAAGCGTATAAATACTCCGAAATGTTAAACCAATTCGGCAAGAATAAGAAATCAGACTCAAACCACGCGCAACTTATCCCTAACGGTCGAAATCGGGCTGACAAAGGACAGCATCTCCGGGTCAATCGCTCTTAGATGGCATTATTAATACCTTTCTATCAATAAATAGTGATACTATTCAAAGTTTAAATAAGCCTGATGGCTTACTTTGTTAGAGCCTTTAAGTGGCTATCCCAACGTGTAGAGGCCTTGTTTTTCTTTTATTCAGGTGTCGTAGTCCAGCGTATGACTTTGTGCTTTGCTGAAAACAACAACAAGGCTGCTGTCATTTGTTTTTATATGTTTTGTCTTGCCAGTTTGTTTTAGTGTCTTTTCTTATCTCTTGTGGGTTTTAGTGTGTATTTTCTGGTTTTCTCTTGGTTTTTATTTGTTTTTTCTTGTTATTCGTTAATTTCTATTTGTCTTTTCGTGTTTTTTCTTTTTTTCAATTGTTTTCATTTGCTTTCTTTACGAAAGACGTGTTTCTTCATTGTTTTTATTTGTTTTTCCGTGTCTTTTCTTGTTTTCCATATGTCGTTTCGTGTTTTCTTGTCGTTCATTGCCTTTTCTTGTTATCTTTTTGTATTTTACCGCATCTTTTCTTGTTTGAAGAATTTTGAAATAGGACAAAACATAGTCGTTTGTTTTCATGAACTGTCATTGAAGGCATCACGTACGTTTGTTAAGCTGAGTTTTCAATTGTTAATAAAATAGTTTGTTGTCGTAAGAACTTTTTAGATTTTAATATTTGGTTGCTTTTTTATTGTTGTTTCTTATTCTAACGAGTCCCGAGTAGGAAACAGTATAGCTAGTTTATACTGTTGTGATGTTTAGTCGCAGATTATGTGAAATTTTTCCGGTTTTAGTTGAATTTATTATTAAGTTTATTGGAGGAAACACAGATACAGACATTTTTTACCAGAAAAAATTTTATATGGCAATAGAACTTGTCTGCATCCTAAACGATTCCTCACTAATATAAAGATACAAAATGTTTAATCTAAGTGTACAACATAGTTGATTTAGTATCGATTTCCGTTCATTGAATTTACCGAACTCTGTTCTTTTAATTATTTGTTGGAATCTTGATTCCTTGCTGTTGATTTTGTTTATCCTTCAATATAGCACTTATTCAGGAACCATGGGTACGACATGGCTCTGTCCAGGGGCTATGTCTCAATAGCGGTTCTTTGTTTTATTGCACAAGTGCGGTTATACCGAGAGTTTGCATATACTCTTCGGGACTAACCGATATACATATATTGCCCAATTTCTGTTCCAGGGATCTAGTGGCAGTCAACATTGGCCTTATAGATGGCAACAGCAGGAGGAGCTTTGTTCTTAGTTCTGCCTACTTCCCTTACGATGCACAGGAACTGCCACCTACCCCAGAGTTTCAGGGACTGGTAAGCTACTGTGACACAAATAATTTACCTCTGCTGGTAGGGTGTGACGCCAATGCGCACCACATCTGTTGGGGCAGCACGGACATCAACCCACGAGGTAGAGGCCTAATGGAGTATCTCTACACTACGAAGTTGGAGGTACTAAACTGTGGTCCTACACCTACCTTTGTCACCGACAGAAGGCAAGAAGTCATCGACATAACAGTGGGCACCGCTACGGTCGCTCCGTTAGTCAAAGACTGGCAGGTATCGACGGAACCCTCCCTTTCGGATCACCGTCATATCACTTTCAATCTAAATCTAAAGCGGCCGCCAGCGTCGAATATTTTTAGAAATCCCAGAGCAACCAATTGGGAAGGCTATAAACAGGACCTCCGAAATAGGTTAGATTTGGTTAGAATCATTCCAAAAAATTCTGACGAGCTAGAAGAGAGCGTTGATCTTGTACACCGCTCCATCATAGAGTCATACGAGACTAATTGCCCTGTGAAGCGATGCAGGGATGGTAAAAGGACTCCATGGTGGAACCCCGAACTCCAGTCCGTCCGCAAAGAAACGCGCAGGCTCTTTAATAGAGCCAGACTCACAAAGTCTCAACTGGACTGGGACAATTATAAACTGTCCTTCCGGTCATACAAAAGCTGCATACGCAGAAGTAGAAGAGACACCTGGCGGGCCTTCTGCGAAAGTATTGAATGCCTACCAGAAGCAGTTAGACTGCAAAAGGTGTTTTCCAAAACTCCAGGTTCCAGGCTGGGGATGCTGAAGCTCCCATCGGGTACCTTCACGGACACCAGAGAGGGGGCTCTCAAGCATCTCATTGATGTTCACTTCCCCGGCTCCAGTACAAGAAGCTCTACCTGAGAGGCCCCCACGCATCGCGCACACCGCGATGGACTGGAAGACGGCCTCAAAGGTAGTGAGTCTAGATCGTTTGAAGTGGGCACTGTTCACCTTTGAACCATATAAGAGCGCTGGTGCTGACGTAATTTTTCCGGCTCTGCTACAGCATGGATTGGAGGTGCTGTTACGGCCCCTATATCACATTTTTCATACTAGCCTGGCCCTAGGACACATTCCTGTGCCCTGGAGGACGGTCAAAGTAATTTTCCTACCCAAAGCGGGACATGCAATGCATGATACCGCAAAGGACTTTAGACCTATCAGCCTGACTTCTTTCCTGCTAAAGGTGCAGGAGAGACTGATTGAAAGGTATATTAAGGATGGAGCATTGGTGGCTTTTCCGCTGCACCCATCACAACACGCCTACCAACAAGGCAAGTCAGTTGAGACGGCACTCCATGCGATCGTTTCAAAGATAGAGAAAACCCTGCACCACAAAGAGCTTTCGCTCGGTGCATTCTTAGACATAGAAGGGGCGTTTGATAATACCTCCTTCGATTCTATCTGTGTAGCGGCCGAAAGGCACGGAATCGAACCCTCGTTGATAAGATGGATCGGTTCTATGCTGTCGGGCCGACAGGTAATCGTTTCAGCAGACGAGTTCTCCATAAGAGCGACGGTCACTAGGGGCTGTCCTCAGGGTGGAGTCCTGTCTCCAATGTTATGGTGTCTAGTCGTGGACGGGTACTAAGGGAGCTCTCTGCAAAAGGCATCTTTGTGCTAGGTTACGCTGATGACCTTGCAATATTAGCAATGGGAAAGTTTGCTGGCACAGTAAGTGGGATCATGCAAGAAGCCCTCATTACTGTACAAAACTGGCGTGTAAGGCAAGGGCTCAGGATTAATCCTACCAAGGCAGAACTTGTCATCTTCACCAAAAGAAGGAGAATCGAGGGTCTCAGACAGCCGACAATCTTCGGAAAAGCTCTCCAGCCCTCCGAATCGGTCAGATATCTTGGAGTTATCCTGGATTCAAAGCTGAACTGGAGGACTCATGTAGAGAGACAAATTCAAAGGGCCACTGCTTCTCTGTGGAGATGTAGACGGACCTTTGGAACCAGCTGGGGTCTCAAGCCCAGTGTCACCAAATGGCTATACACGGTGGTTATAAGACCAATAATAACATATGCTGCTCTTGTTTGGTGGCCAGCAACCAGCAAGGCAACAATCAGAAACAGCCTCAACAGACTACAGAGATTGGCTTGTTTAGGCATAACTGGAGCAATGCGCACTGCTCCTACGGCAGCTCTGGAGGTGCTTCTGGGGCTTCCGCCCCTCCACCTAGTGATTGAGGCGGAGGCCAGGAAATCAGCCTACAGACTAAGCCAAGGCCAGATGTGGGCCATGAAAGGGGAACAAGTGGGACACTCAGGGATCATCCAACATTTTGAGAAGGTCCCAGAACTTCTCACAAGGAGCGACTTCATGGCTCCGCTTTACATGTTCTATAAAGCATTTCAGGTACTCATCCCTGATAGGAACGATTGGTGTCAGCAACAGCGTCTTCTCACTCCAAGGGGACTTGTTTGGTACACAGACGGCTCCAGGATGGCGGGGGGATCTGGTGCTGGCATCTACGGCTGTAGGCCGAGGGTCAAACTCACCGTTGCCCTAGGAAAACATGCCACTGTATTCCAGGCGGAGGTATTTGCCATCCTAACCTGTGCTCAAGAGAACCTTCAAAGAGGTTATTCCAATCTGCATATTTACATCTGCACAGACAGTCAGGCAGCACTAAGAGCATTGAGTTCACCCAGAATCAACTCCAGGTTGGTTCTGGAATGTTGCCAGACACTGAACAGACTCGGTACTACAAACTGGGTGAAACTACTATGGGTACCAGGCCATAGTGAAATAGAGGGTAACGAAGAAGCTGACGCTCTAGCCAGAAGAGGTTCTCAAGAGCCGCTCATCGGCCCTGAGCCGGCTTTAGGAATTACCCGTGCCACCGCAAAGCGACAAGTTGAGCGCTGGTTAAGTAACCAATCCAGCGCCAACTGGGCCTCGGTACCAAGGCTACGTCAGGCAAAACTCCTCATCGGGGAAATGTCGCCTACCAACATCTTTACTCTCCTGTCAATGAGCAGGAAAAACATTAGGATCGTGACTGGTTTACTAACAGGACACGGTCACTTACAGAAGCACTTATTCACAATTGGAATCGTAAATGATGCCACCTGCAGAAAGTGCCAGTTGGAGGAAGAAACCTCAATTCATGTTTTATGTCAATGTGTGGCTCTCCTAACACTGCGACATAAACATTTTGGAGCCGGCCTGGTGGAACCCCAGGCAATAAGGGACGTTCCTATGGGTAGGATTCTTTCCTTCGCTTTGGAAACCGGCCTCTTCGAACGAGACCCATAACAAATTAGGTGGGAGCACAATGGACCAATAGGTCTCAGTGCAGCTTACAGCAAGCCCCATCAGAAGAAGAAGAAGAAGAAGTGTACAACATAGTTGATTTAGTATCGATTTCCGTTCACTGAATTTACCGAACTCTGTTCTTTTAATTATTTGTTGGAATCTTGATTCCTTGCTGTTGATTTTGTTTATCCTTCAGCTAATTTAAAATTTTACCATGCCGCCCCGAACTTAAGTTGAAGATGAGTTGAAGTTTACCGATGTTGACATTTTCAGATTACCGATGTTGACTTTTGTTGTGGTTTGGTGTTGTGCCGCTTTGGTATTTTGTGGACAAGTTGGAATTCATTTTCGCCTTCATCATCGTCTAGTGGTTTGTTGTTAAGATGTAGTTTTGCGTTGGTGCGTTTGTGAGATTCGCTTATGCGGAAATTATAAGGTCTCTCAAACCATCTTCTTAGTTGGCTTTGCGCAGTTTTCTTTCGATTGGTTTTTATTTCACCTTTATTTTCATCGTGTATCGCCCAGCTTTGTTTTTGGATTTCATCGTGCCCATCGACACCGATCAAAGTGTCCTGCACACTTACTATAGCGCTTTTTTCATTTGTTGACGTATTCGTTTACCGTGTTGAAGTAGATGGCGATTTGTTTTCACTTGTTATCGTTCTTTTTTGTTGTGACGCATTCATTGACGATAGTTCGTCGCCTACCGAATTCTCTTGATGACTTAGGTTATCATGTATAAGTGAAGTTAATATTTGACATTTGTTGGAGACTTTGTTTTTCCGGATTTTCTTTTGGTGTTCGGTGTCGGTGGCGTTTTCGATCTCGCGTTTAGCGGATCTATAGTCGATTTGGCTTTCGGCATCGTCATCAATTGAGGATTTCGGTGGACTTAGTTTTCTTTTAGTTTACCATCGATCATTGACAATTTAAGACAGTTTCTGTCGCAACTTTTGCTCTTTCTTTCCCTGTTGGTATTTCTGCTGTGGGACTTACACAATGTGCTGATCTCGTGACGCGCAGCGTGCCCTCTTCAGGTAACTTTTGGGTTAGATCCTAGACTTCTTTTTTTGTCTGTAATTTTTACAAATACTTTACGAGTTCCATTGGTGGGTTGTTTGAAACTGTTCTCGGGTGTAAGACAAATTTCGTGATGTTGACACGCCCGTATTTGCGACTTATTTCTCTGTTGGTATTACACTACTACTACCACCTTGTGCAGTGTGTTCAATTGGTACAGGAATAATTCAAACATTCCATTACATCAGCCGTTGCTAGGTAATTTACAATAAAACTGTACAGGAATAATATTCCCGGCCTAGGCTGAGAATAGTCGAGTACTATTTCCTATTTTTTTAATTACTCGTATCGATCGGCGGAAAAATCGTATGTGTATTTTGGACAAAAAGCAACGCTTTTCGTCCTAGATACACAATGTACTATTTTTGCATAGTGATCATGAAAGTCGTATTTTTTAACGAAAAATCGTATTGAAATTTGCTTCTCCCTCGTTAATCAAACTGCAACTTCGTAAAAAAGTATGACTTTTAAAACTAGTTATACAAATTACTATTATGTAGAATTATTAAAATAATAAAATTTTGCCGGCTAAATTTATTATCCATTTACTTGGCATCCGCACTGTGAAACTGAGAGTATGTTGGAACTACTGCTATGTTTCACATTTTAATAATTAAATTAATGTACAGTCTATAAAAACACATGTTTTTGGAAGTATAGTCAAGGCTTTTTTTTAATTTGACACTGACAGTGCGGATGTCAAGTAGATGGATAATAGCTCTTTTTTTAGTCCTAGTGTTAGTTCAGGTTATGGTAAAAAGTATTTCTGAAGACATATGAACTATGGTTAGAAATAAATAGGTATTGAAATATTGTGTTATGACAAACCTCTGCTTATAATCTCAAGTGTAGGGTAGGATGTAAATCTGGTACGTATACGAATTTAATGCTCTACAACTAATGTTAGAAAATTTGAGGCGCCGTAATTCAACCTCCCCAGAGGAAAATTGTCTTTTTGTACTGATTAACACTTGTCTGAATAATCTGCCGTTTGATGCTTTCACCATCGATTAGCTCGTTCTCCTCTACATCATAATTTTTACTTTTATTAAATATGGTTGCTAAAAAGTAAATACGTAATGTTGGAATAGCATTATATTTCAGTGTCGTTTTTTCATATTCAATCAACCAATGATCATCCGCAAAATGTTCGTTTCATAAACGGCGTGTTGCCTTAAAATCTTTAACACGCTTTGTTTTCCCATTCCTTAAAAAACTATGCAAAAAATATCTCAGATTTGCTCGATTTTTACAATTAATCGCTGAACAACTAGCCATTGCACAATATTTTTTATTTGATCTCGACATTAAAGTACCTCGAAATCGTCATTAAAATACGAGAAATCGGCACTAAAGTAATCCATTGTTTTACAACTTTTTTATAGGTGTCGAGGCAACAGATGAACGTCAACCGACATTAACATAACCTACAAATGTTGGTTAAAATGTTGTAATTTCACGATTTCTCGATTTCAAATAAAACATAATGTACGCCATACGGGGCTCGGCAACCAAATCCACATTCGTGATAAAAAGCTAAACTTCAGTGCCTTGGTATACAAATTACTATTGTTTTAACAAATTAAAAATAATTGGTAAATATTATATATATATATATATATATATATGTATATAAATAATTTGTAGTGGTTGCAAACCTGTTGTCCATATGTATGCATGATCTGCATAAAATTTAAATTCAACAAAAATCAGGTACTCCATGGTTTGTGGATCCAAAGTGAGTCGCCTACATGTCGCAACTGTTTATACACAAGGACCTTATTCCTTATTACATTGACTTTATATGAGACAGTGGCGACAATAGAGTGTATTCTTTTTTATTGGTCGCTCGAATCACGTGGTATGGCCCGCCATTAAAATGCAAAATTTATTGATGCTTTTGTTTATAGTACAAAGGAAAAAACCATGCTATATCCCCCTAAAACATTCACATGCTGTATCTCTATATCACCCCACATAATTATTAAAGTTATACCATAATATGTAACGTCACATGATGCATGTGACATCAATGAGTGCTTTATAGACTAGGCAAGCTTATCCCACTAGATGTTGTGTCACAGGGACGTTGCCGCCAAGCCGTTGGCTGCGCTGACCGGAAACCGTGCGTTCTGTCGTCTGTCAACCAAACAAGACTGGAAACCGTTCGAGTACGCACTACTCGATCCAGACGAACACTGCACGCTGATTTAAATCCTGGTGCATTCCATTACGATGCTAATTATAATTACAGTCTTCATCCAAGTGTGGTTATTAAAATCTATATACAGTGTGTAGGTATTCTTCTGTGCTGTCAACTGTATGTGTCAGTTCTGTCACTCGTCACTGTTGTTTGAACTAAGGTACCATTAAAAGTTCTCTAGTTTAAACTACGTGCGTGTTAGTTAACAGTGTTTTCGTTACGATTTTTTTTGTTTTTTTCTATTGGTTTAAAAACCAGTTTTTTTAAAGACGGATACAATTAAATGAACGTTGTTTTTTCGACTTACCGTATATGCTAATTGGAAAGGAACTAGAATTTGAATATTCCGCCACTTTCAGTAACTCAAAATGGCGGACAAGCTTGCTCGTATAAATATAGTACCTTAGACATCAATATAAATTATTAAAGAAAAACGAACGAATGCAAAGGCAAGGGTGTGCTTTATTGTGATAATACGCCATGAATTTCAATATTTTATACTTATAGTTTTGATTGAATACAAATGAACTCGCATTCACCTATAAGTAGTGATATGCAGGCCATCTATCACGAAATGTTGTCTTTTGAATGATACCCATGAATTTGCTGACCTAATTCCCCTTTTATGTATGTACAGGGTCCAGCAGAATGACCGACCCTATTTAAATTGTTAATAACTGTTTCAAATTTTAAAATATTTTTAATTTTACTTCAAAAATGTAAAGTAAAAGTTTTCCAATTTTAGTTACAATATAATTTATTTTTGTAATACATCGTTTTAGCACTATGAATCGGATCTCGCCTACCAACGTTGAAATGTTGACGAAAAGTTCTTTGGCTTTTGATCACAGAGCAATTATTTTTGAAATAGATTTCAGTAATGAACGAATGATGTTCATTAGAGAAAATGTACATATTATACGACTATTTATTTATTACTGACACACAGCAACTTGATGAATTTAATCAAATTAAGGATTAGGTTAATCTGTATCTATTAGTGTGAAAATAAAGTTTGAGTTAGAGTGATGTTATCTTCAAAACCTAATATTTTTAATAAATAAATTATATTGTAACTAAAATTGGCAAGCTTTGACTCTACATTTTTGAAAAAAAATTAAATATTTTGCCGGACCTTGTATAATAAAAATTCAGATTTGCCTTATAACTCACTTTATGCCGTTCTTTCCTTTTTGGAGCTTTTACTATATGAGAATCATTAAATTCGTTCATGATTTTAAACGCGATTGCAAACGAACCTAAAAATAAGTTATAAGAATTTTTTAATTTAAAAAACAAACCAGTACGCCAAATAGGTATTCGAAAAGCTTTATCGCAGATTTCCTTAATATATTTGGTTTTTCCATATTTTTGTCACCGCAGTATCTTACTATAGCTAGTTTCTCACCCTGCAATAGTGGCCGTTCAGTTTGGTAGATGTCGTCAAAATTTGTTACGAATATGAGGCTTAGAAATTGCGAGAATCTAAAATTAGTTCCGCTTTTTGCCGCCCGCAAAGCTAAAATGGTTCTGCTGTAACTTTTTTTTTTAGTTATTTATTTGCCAGATCAACACTACAATTGTATTATACATGGCATTGTTAACACATTTAAAATGATTAATCTAACTTATGAGGTAATTTGATGCCTCGGACAAGTCTGTGTGGTTATTCTTCTTCGTCAGATAAGAATTTGTCTTGAGGGAGTCTTCGTTTTAATCGGGAGTGGATATTTCGCTTGCCAAGGTTGTAGTGAGCTGCTCCTTCGCCCGCCGCGATATTTTTGAGAAATTTTTTAGTAATTGTTTTTATGTAGTCTTCGATTGTTGGTATTCCTATCATTTAATAACGGATATAGTTGTGCTAATCGTGCGTAGCTCTGGTTGAGTTTGGAGTTGATGTGCTGTTTCCATGATAATTTAGTGTCTAGAAGGACTCCTAGGTCTTTTACTGGTTCATTGGGGGTATTCCATTGGACGATTTCGTTGTTGACGTGAATGCTTGGTGGATTGCGTATTCTCCTAAGTGAGCATATTTTAGCTTGGCATTTGCTAGAATTAATTTAGATATTCGAGTTGTTAAACCATCTACATACTTGGTTTATTGCTGTCTGAAGTGACTGAGTTGCTTGTGTTAGGTCATTGCTTAGAGTGATAATGGCCGTATCATCAGCAAAGGTTGCTATCGTAGCATCGAGTTTGGGTATATCAGATGTATATATATTAAATAATAAAGGTCCCAGTATACTGCCCTGAGGGACTCCGGCTCGTATGCTTTTGGTTTCTGAGAATACAGGATTTATTAGTAGCTTCAGCGTACTTATGCGAACGTTTTGTCCGTCCGTCCGTCCGTCTATCTGTCTGTCTGGATCGCCTGTAACTTTCGAACGGCTACAGATATCGAAATTTTGAAAGGGGGCAAAGTTGTTGCTAAGGTCCCGAGCACCTTCATGCGCTATTTGGTTTTGGCGAAAGGTGGCGATTTTCCACTTTGCAAAATTTCCAAGCATTGTAGCACAGTGGCAGCTTGTCCACTTGGCGCCATCTACAGAAGTTCGGTGGTCACGTTTTGAACTACACATTCTGGGTGCACTATAATACTTAAGGCTTTACTTTACTTGCACGATATTCGTTTTCATGTACAACAAGTTGCATAATTTAAAAGAATGTTTTTAATATACAGGTACACTTAAGACTTTGCCCCTAAACAGTGATTAGCTCATAATACTTTAATCTGTTTAAGGTATTTCAGACTTTCTCTTATTCTCTAACAATTTTGGTCTCGAACAGAGCTGTCGTGCTACATTGTGTGTAAAATTAGTATTGCATTTTATTTGAAAATTAGTGGCAGTCGTAAAAATGGGGAATCATTCCAAAAAAAAAAATTAACATGTTCTGCCCGTAGAATGAGCAAAAAGAACTTGTTAAAACGTATCCACCAGTATCATGCAAGGTAAGATTATAATTAAACATTGTTTTATTTACAATTATTGACAGTAATTTAAAAACCCACATTTTCCCCTGGACGTTTTAAATGACCCAGGTTTTACGGAACAAATTCATTATTTGCATTTCTTTCCATTTTTTAATGGCATTTAAACAGGAATAAAACACTATATAGTACTGCTGTGTTACATTTCTTTTGAATACAAGTTTGTTTTATAAGTCATAAAGAAAACAAAAATAAGATCTGTTTGTATGGCACACAATTAATTTCATCAAAAAACAATGCTTTTTAAATTATATGTAACATTCAATCCAAAACTAATCCGCTCCTATCGTATGGGTACCATTTTACTTTGAACTGGTATAAAAAAAATTCGTAAAAAGCTATAAATAGGTCTTCTAGAAGCTTTTTTGATGGCGCACAAAATACGAATATTACGCTCCTGGCCACGTGGGTATAGTACATTATAGTTTTTATTTTTTAATTAACAGCTGTGGAGCTTCACATCCAAGTAAATATGAGAATTCCGTAGACGAAGAAAGAAGAATGGCCAACATGGAATCCACTGTAGAAGAAGAACTAATGGATTTGCATATTGAAAAAGAATCGGAACCGGAAAATACAGCGAAACAATATGTTAGCGGTTGTCGCATTGTGGACCTCGTGCATTTTCTAGATGCACTAAAATCGATGAAACACGACGGATTTGGCTGTAGTTTCTTTAATATGCAGCTAATATCCGAAAAACGGATTGGCTTAAAAAGTACGTTGACATTCATCTGCAATGTTTGTAATAAAAAAGAAGTCATTTCGACGCAATCTGCTAATTGTAAAGGGATTCATGAATCTGCGGTTTGTGGTGCAATTGCAATAGGAATAGGTCATAGTGAACTGAACGAATTATTTTCGTCGCTTGATATACCCCAAACTTCAACCAAAACGTTTATAAAGTATCAAAATGTTTCACATAAAACAATAGACGAATGTTTTTGGAATGAAATGCTTTTAGCTGGTGCAGAAGAAAGAAAACTTGCAGAAGCAGCTGGCGATGTAGATGATGACGGAATCCCATTTACAACTGTCATTGTGGATGGCGCGTGGTCAAAAAGATCATATAAAACTAATTATAATGCTCTTTCTGGCGTAGGCTGCATAATAGGAGCCAGAACCAAAAAAATATTATATCTTGGTGTGAAAAATAAATATTGTTGCTTTTGCGATAAATTCAAAAGCATCAATAAGGAAGTACCGGAGCATCAGTGCTATAAAAATTGGACCGGCACATCAACTTCAATGGAATCGTGTATAATCTTAGATGGTTTTAAAAGTTCGCTAGATATGCACAATTTGAAATATTCGCGGCTAATAGGAGATGGAGATAGTAGTGTATACAAAAAAATTAAATAAAGTAAACCATATGGTCCAAAATTTTTCATTGAAAAAATAGAATGTAGGAACCATATTCTAAGAAATTTTTGTCAGCGCATCAAAGAATTGACTAAACGCCCAAAAATAGATAACCAAATTAAACCATTTATTCAAAGTAGTGTACTACGATTCAGAACAGCTATTGTTGGCGCAGTGAAATATAGGAAAAACGAAAATATTCCTCTGGCGCAAAAAATTAAATTATTGAAAGAAGATCTTATTAATGGACCACGTCATATTTTTGGTGATCATCAAAACTGTACTAATAACGATAACAGTTATAAGTACTTTTGTAAAGGTGTTAAGCCAGGAGAGCATAATCTCTATGAAAAATTTGAAAATTCTATAATATTTAATGAATTTAAAATTATTTTAATGCGCGTAGTAAACAATGCTTCAAGTCTTTTGTATGACGTCGACAACAATTGTGTTGAAAATTATAATTCAGTTGTGAATAAATTAGTAGGAGGTAAGAGAGTGAATTTTTCAAAACGTGGTTCATATGAAATTCGTTGCTTAGTAGGTGTGCATACAAAAAATATTCCGAGAATCTAAGAAGCAGAATTCCTTATAAAATGTGTACACGAAAAAAAATTATTTGTAATGCTGAAGATGGTGATTACGGTGCTGTACCTGAAGAAATAATAGATGATAAGACGGAGTATGAACTAGCTACGGAAAAAAATAAGTTCCTGCAGTATTTAACTGAAGTTGATCGCGAATCTGTATTTAATAGTACCATAGGGCAAAGTACAAATCCTGCGTGGCAAAAAGAAAGAGCGGCCAGAATAACCGCCAGCACTTTCGGTTCAATTTGTAAAATGCGTCAAAATACAGACACCTGCAATCTAGTACGAACTATTTTGAATAAAATCATCGTGATAAAATCTAAAGCAATAGAATGGGGAATAGCAAAAGAACCGGAAGCTAAAGTGGCGTTCTCACAAAAAACTAATTTGGTGATAGCGGAATCCGGTCTATTTGTTGACATACATTATCCGTTTATTGGTGCATCACCAGACGGAATTATAGACGATGACACCATCATTGAAATCAAATGTCCATACACGGCCCGTCACTTAAACATTGCAGAAGCTGTAGAAAAAAAAATCATTACGTATTGCAAGAAAGTAATCACTGCAGATGGGGAAACTAAAATACAACTAAAAACAAACGACAAGTACATGTATCAGATACAAGGACAAATGCATGTAGCCAGAAAAAAATTTTGCTATTTTGTTGTATACACCCCGACAGATATGTTAATCCAAAAAATTGCATACAATCACAATTTTTGGCTAGAAAACATGCAATTTCAATTAATTAATTTTTACTTATTCGCATTGCTACCAGAGATTGTAGATTCACGCCAAGCACGAAATTTATCCGTAAGAAATGTATAATGTAAATATTTATAGTAGCACATTATAATGTAAGACATTTGTAAATATCAATAAAGTACCTACCTTATGTTAGGAAGGATAGCACTAATTTAATTGTTTTATTGTTCATACAAAGTTTATAAAAAGTTATTGCAATTCAAGTTACTTCTAATAAATCTGTGCCAATTTGCAAAACTAGCAGATGGGGAACAATATAGGTAAAATTATTCTGAATAAGTGAACAAGCATGGATATGCGGACGTATGTAAACTGCAGCGGCTTAATCCTCATTAGGATGTAATAGCCAGGTAGTGTCTCCAAAAAGTATGTAAATTGCAGCGGGTTCATGTTAATGACGGGTGCCGTGTAATTACCATGATCTAATGAGCGCCTAATGATAGAATTCCATACTGTAAAATTTATGGTATTCCATTTTGAAGATGTGTTACAAATAGACGAACTGTTGCAAGACATTCTCACTATTTATTCAGCAACGAAACCGAACGTTCCTACGCTAAAATGAATAAAGTAATGGTTGTTGAGAGCGAACGCGGCAGAAAACTGCTCTTAGCAGACGGCTGCAAGTTTTATAAAAAGGAAACTTTGAAGTCTTCGGGTTTGAGCCGTACAACCTAAAGATCAACGCGTCTCAAGGTACTTGGATTACCTAGTTGACACCTACGTTTCCGAAGAGGCTCTCTTTCCCTCATCTATCTGGGCATCATCCTCAGCAGAGATGTGTCGAACGACTAATGCATACGAGTCGTTCCACTCTCATTTCAATAAAAACTTCGGCACTTTCCATCGAAATCTGAACATCTTTGTTCAAACTCTCTTGGAGTATCAGACCGAAACTTACGTCAAAATGAGGAGCATCGACTGCAAGAAAAAAGTGAACCGCGAACCGTTGAATAAACAACAGTTTTTAGAAGTCCGTTTGTCCGCGTACAAAAACGGATGTATAAATAGACTGAGTTTCTTGCAGCAAGTATGCCATCACTTTGGCGATACAGTGATGCACAATAAGTAATTTTATTTGGCGATTAAAAGAAATAAAAAAACAAATATCGAAAACTCAAAAATACTTGCATGTTATTTGTCTAAAAAAAGTGGAAATAAGATTTCCATCATTTTTAAACACGCCGAATATATATTTAATATGTATATTTCGCCAGTCCCAAGCCTGAATAAAGTGTGATGGGAAATGGTGTGATTAGTTGTCGATTAATACTAATGTTAATTTTATGACCCCGCTGCAATTTACATACGTCCCAAAAACTACCTGAACGGTGCCCGCTGCAATTTACATACCCTCACTAATGATCCGCTGCAGTTTACAAACGCCGGGATATGCTTTTGTACATCTACACAATAGGCTTTTCAAAGAATCCTGTGCAATCTGTTATAATCGGCTTTGAGTACTTAGTGACTCTTTACCGAAATTCGTAACCAGTCATGTTGGTTCCCTAGATTCAATTTAATTATTTTAAAATAAGATCACTACTAATAAATTTGAACAAAAATTCGAACGGCAGCCCCCTAGATAATGTTAGTAGGTACCGTCCGACATTACATTTATCAAAATAACTGTAAAACTAAGAAAGTTATATGGTGTTGAAATTTTAATCTATTAAATTAATTACATCAAAGTATTGCATAATTTTCAAAAAAATCACTCTCAGCACCCTAGGTTTTGCGTCGCTAAACAATTTTCTATATCGATACAAGGTTAGATACTAATCATAAATGTTTTATAACGATTTGAAATTTGACAATTTTACCCAACCTCGCTGCCAAGGAAAGTAAAGCCTTAAGAGGAAAAAAATTTATTCCATGGCAAACTCTGTTTTTGCTACTCTCAATAATACAAATAGTCCTGTATCGTGTTTATTTGTCAAAATAAGTACAGCGAACCTTATATCACTGCAAATAGAAAAAATGCACGTTTTAAAAATGTCAAAGCCAATTAAGGTTAATATTTAAAAAAATCTGAGGCGGCGCGAGCACCGAACGTTCGGCTCCGTCACTCTGCAAAGTTTAACAAATTTAAGCGGTGAAAACAGTAAATAAAGTTCCCAAAAGCTAGAAGCAGCTTCCGGAGGACGGCCATAAGAAAAACAAGTGCAATAAATTGTGAGAATAGACTGATTTAAAGTAAAACAGAAGTGCATTAAGGTGAAGTCGAAATAAGCAGAACGCCGGAGGCTAAGCCGTATCGCGAAGCAGTCCATGAGGGGCGACCCGAACTGATACGCGCGGCCAACCAGCGCTGATAGCGATAACAACACACGCGTAAGAAGCCACATTAATCACGTAACACTTAAGTACAGGCCTGCAACAGCCGAGTTGGTAGCGAATGCAAATGAAGCCCTAAAAATATATGGAGGCAAAACGCTAACATTAATAATCATACCAGGTACAACCGAAATTATATACTTAGAACAAATTTCAAGTAATAACTGAACAATAACAAACCAGAAAATGGACATGGAAAGAATAGAGGAAATGTTCGAATCTATAAACAACAATACGAGCCAAACAAACGAAAAGCTAGATAAGTTAATCCAAGAACTAGATCAAGTTAAAGAGGAAAACGCGAAGTTAGTGCAGCAAGTGGTAGAGCAAAAACATAGAATAGAATCGCTGGAAAGAGAAATAAGAGGTAAGAACCTCATAATGAAGGGTATCAAGGAGGAAGCGAATGAGAGCGAAGAAATAACAAAGGGAAAAGTATGCACAGTAATAGAGAGGATAGGGATATCCTTAGATAAAATGGCCGATATAGACGAAGTGAAAAGACTAGGAAAACCCACAGATGGAAAAATAAGACCAATACTAGTAAAAGTAACGAAGATGAGTACAAAGAAAGAGATCCTAATCAACGCAAAAAATTTAAAAGGATCAGATATATGGATAGATGAAGATTATACAAAAAGGGTACAAGACGAAAGAAGAAGACTAATACCTCTACTGAAAGAAGCTAGGGAAAAATGACAAACAGCATACCTAAGCTACGATAAACTAAAAATATATAATAAGCCAGGTACAGCTAATGTACTACAACAGGAAATCCAAGGAGCAGGCATAGGGAAGCAAAATACTAACTACAAAAGAACAATAACAGAAAGATCCCCGGAAGGACAAGATTTTGCAGAACAAGTGAGAAAAATAACCCTCATTACCGGGAGAAAAAACTTCTAACAGAAGATAAGAAAATTGGACGGCCCACTGAGAAAACGAACATGGCAACGAATAGGACAAAGAAAAGAGATGGTTGGAAGATAGGGACTTGGAATATAAGAGGCGTATCAGGAAAGGAATATGAATTGGACGAAGAATTTAATAAAGCAAAACTGCACATTTTAGGAATAACTGAGACTAAAAAGAAAGGGAATGGAGAAATAATCCTACCAAGCGGAAACTTATTAATATACGCGGGTGTCGAACAAAACCAGAAAGCAAGAGAGGGAGTAGGATGTATAGTAAAAAAAGAAATAAAAAAATAGACAGCAATTACAGAAAGACTACTTAAGCTAGAAATACAATCGGAAAATAATAATAATAATAATAATAATAATAATAATAAATTTATTCTTTCCTTTCTTTTTTATAATGTACAGTAAATGTAAAAAATAGAATGGCACCTGACTATTGTCGTATGTGCCAACAGAAGTTTTTAAAACTAAAGCCTATTAATATAAATATAAACACAAGCATGCAAAAAGTATGAAACTGAAAGGTTTACAAACCAATTGGTACATAAGTATATAAGGTTAATACAGCCAACAATGAACCAATAGAAAAATCTGAGGGAAAGCAATTTCAGTGAATCTGTTTCATTATTTGAAGTAATATTTGAGTATATGTTTTGAATCTGTCAAAGCTCTGGTGGTTTGATTTCTTTTTTTATTTTTTCAATATTTTCTTTAATGAATTTATTTACTCTTGATGAGAACAGCTTTATGCTATTGATCATTTTCATATCGGCAGGAAGCATATTATACATTTTAGGACCGATGTATGTTACAAACTTTTTATCAAATGTACGTGTAATTTGTGCAGGCTGAATATCCCGACGGGCAGAAGATCTGGTATCATAACTATGTTCTACAAATTGCTGAAGGTTTTTATTTTTGTGTATAAAAATACAAACATTTTTTAAATATAATCCTTTGAGGTCCAATACGTTTAATTCGTCATATATTAAGTTGGTAGGATAGCATCTCTTTTTCCCTAAAATAATTTTTATTATGAATTTGTGTACAATTTCCAAAGATTTAATGCTTATATTATACGCACCACCCCAAACTAATATTCCATATTGTAAAATTGATTCTGTAAGGGCGTGGTATATTGTTTTAAGAAGGCTTTTATTAAAAAGGCGTCTTATTTCTAAAAATATAAAAATTAATTTTTTCTACTCCTGTAACTAAAATGCCATTTAACATACTAACATACACGTCGCTAAGTGACCTTTTAATCATGCCTTCATAACCTATGACTAAAGAGCCTCTTAGTCATGTGCTGAAGTTGGGAACGATGTTTTAGTCATGGGGTGAAGTTAGGTTCAAATAGTATTTGCTTTATTAGTCACAGCCAAAACTAAAATCAAGTTAGTTTTCAACCGTCACTTTGACGTTTGTCAAGCATAATTTAACCTAATATAATAAATGTCAAAATTTTAATGAAATAATATGATGTTATATTCTCTAAATTTGTGGTCGTAGAAAAAGTATAGTATGCAACTCGTTTAATAAACTTATTAGTCACTCATTTTATTAAACACTCGCTCCGCTGCGCTTCGCTCGTGATTAATAAAACTCGTGACTAAAATGACGTTTATAAAACTTGATACATAATATACTATTCTAATCTTTTTTACTAGGTATTGTATTTGTTTGTCCCATTTTAGATATGAATCAAAAATAACTCCCAGATATTTTATTTCTTCAACTAAATTTATAGATGTTTGACAATCGCAATTTGCATTTATAGAACAACTCTCATCGTGTATAATTAATTTATTGAAGTCAGGCTGGCCTATTTTATTTATTGAAAAGCAAAGGAAATTTGTTTTTTTTAGATTGACTGTGAGGAGGTTATGGTAGAACCAGTTTTGTATTATCTGGAGGTTTTTTTCAGCTACCCGCTTAACTGTAGACCAGTTTTGTTCCTCTATGAAAAGCACAGTGTCATCGGCATATGCTATCATTTGACCATTTATGTTAATATTCAACAAATCGTTTATGTAGTTATTAAAAAGCAAAGGGCCAAGTACAGTTCCTTGTGGAATTCCATATTTTACAATTAGTGGGCCACTAACGTAATTTTTAATTCTAACGTGTTGGACTCTATTATTCAGATAACTTTTTATTAAATTATATGCATTTCCCCTAATCCCATATTTTTCTAATTTATCGATCAGCATTTCGTGCGATATGGTGTCAAATGCTTTTGCGAGATCTAAAAAAATAGCAAGACCTAAAAAAATAGCAAGACATCTAAAAAAATAGCAAGACATATACAACCAAAACTACTGATAATTGCATACGGACCAGGAGAAGATGAAAAAGTACAAATAAAAGAACAGTTCTGGGAACAGCTAAGAGAATCAATAGAAAATATAAAGGGAAGAATAATTATAATAGGAGATATAAACGGAAGGATAGGGAAAAAAGACGAAGAATCGGGAGAGGCAATAGGGTCACAAGGAGAAGTAACAAGAAACAATAACGGGAAAAGATTAATAGACTTCTGCATAATGAATAATTTAATTGTAACAAACTCCTTCTTCGAGCACAAAGATATACATAAGTATACCAGAGAAGTAGTGAGCAGAAAGGAGAAATCGATCATTGACTATGTAATAATAAACAAGCAGTATAGAAACGAAATTCAGGACACAAGAGTAAAAAGAGGGGCCGAATTATACACTGAACACTTCCTGGTAGTAGCAAATACGAAAATAGAAATGGAAACCAAGGGAAATAAACGGGGAATAAAAACAATCACACCAAAGAAGACAAAAATAAGAACACACAAGCTAAGAGAAGAAGAAATAGCAAGGAAATATACAGAAGAGACGGAAAAAGAAATGATAACCATAAAAAGAAATGTAAAAAATTATAACATAGAAGAACTATGGATAAAATTTAAAGAAGCCATAGTAAAGACAGCCAAAATAATCTGTGGGGAGACAAATGATAACAAAAATAAAAAGAAAACGCACTGGTGGAACGAAGAGATAAAGGAAGAAACCAGATTAAAGAAAATACAATGGGGAAAATACCTAAGGAATAAAAACAACGAAAACTATACAGAATATAAAGAACAGAGATTAAAAGTTAAAGAACTGGTAAAAAGAGCGAAGCAAAAAACGTGGGAAGAATTCGGTCAAAAGATGGAAAAGGATAGTGTAGGTAAGCAGAAACTGTTCTACAAAACATTGAAAACAATAAGAAAAGGGAAGGAAACAAAATGTCAACTCATCAACTCGAAGGAAGGGGAAACCCTAACAGAAAATGAAGATATAATGCGAAGATGGAAACAATACTTCGGGGAATTATTAAACACACGGAAACAACAGGTAACCGGGAAAATGGCGAGGAGAATAGTGAGCAAGAAGAGGAAGACAGCGAACAAGAAGAGACATTTGGATTAGAAGAAGTAAGAGACGCTATAAAAAAGCTGAAGAGAGGCAAAGCAGCAGGGCATGACGGCATAACTGCAGAAATGCTAATGCTACTAGGAAACAATGGAATAGAGCTTTTAACAATAATGATCAATAAAATTGCAGAAGAAAGTAGGATCCCGACAGAATGGGAGATCGGCATAATTTTACCCATATATAAGTCGGGAAATAGGAATGATTGTAACAATTATAGAGGGATAACACTACTCAGTGACGTATATAAAATATATGAGAGACTACTAGATGATAAACTGAAGGCAAAAATGGAAACCCAAATAGAAGAATCACAAAGTGGCTTTAGGAAAGGTAGAGGAATACAAGACCACATATTTACAATAAAGCAATTAATTGAAAAGTTCCAAGGAAACGACATATATATAGCGTTTATAAACCTGAAAAAGACCTTTGACAGTATACTGAGGAAAACTATCTGGGATAGCCTTAAGAAAAGAGGAGTTGGAAAGAGACTGAGGGAAAACATAACTAGTCTATACCAAAACACCCGAAATCAAGTTAGGACAAACAACCTAGAGTCAGAGGAATTCGTGACAAAAGAAGGAGTGAGGCAGGGGGGTGTCCTAAGCCCAACACTCTTTAACCTCATACTAGATGATGTAACCAAAGAAGTCAAAAGCCAAATTAAGAAACTGCTAGTGGGATACAGAAACCTGGAACCAGTGTAGGTACATAACTGAGTGCGCGTTTGCAGATGATCTGTGCCAAAAACCCGAAAGAGCTACAAGAAAACCTAGAACTATGGAATACAGCACTACAAAAACGCAATCTCACTATAAATTCTAACAAGACTAAGGTAATGGTACTAGGAAGAAACAATACACAAATAAAAATACAACTTAATAATAAAGAGATTGAACAAACAGATAGTTTCAAGTATCTTGGGGTTACAATACAGAAGGACGGAAAAAACGAAGCGGAACTAAAAAACAGAATAGAAAGTGCCAATAAAATATACTATGCCCTAAATAACACATTTATAAGGAAGCGAGAAATAAGCAATAAGACAAAATTAACAGTGTACAACACGATCTTCAAACCATTACTGATATTCGGATGCGAAAGCTGGATACTCACTAAAAGGCAAGAGAGCATTGTACAAGCATGTGAAATGAAATTTCTAAGAGGAATTATGGGAATATCGAAAAAAGATAGACATAGAAACGAAGAAATACGAGCAGCGCTAAAGGTAGATACAATAATGAATAACATAGAAAGACAACAACTGAGATGGTTCGGACACTTAAACAGAATGGGAAACAACAGACAAACAAAAATAATTTGGCAAACCAAAACGAACAAGAAGAGAACACGAGGAAGACCAAGGAGGAGATGGGACGAGATAATCGCGGAAAGCCTGGAAAAGAAGAATCTAAGCTGGCAAGAGGCTAAAACACTGATCCAAGACAAAAAAGAATGGGCAAAGTTCATACGTACATAACAATAACTATTCAGTAAGAAAGGTGAAAATCCAACAGCAGTGAAGTGTGTGAGTGCGAACAAATACGGGAATTAATGTGGGTAAGAGTGGTAGAAGTACGAAAACGGGCAGTGAAGTGAAAAAGAAGCAAGAAAAATAACAAATGGACGAGAAATGCCTGATTAGAATGCGTAAGCCTAAATTTAAATCTAATTTAATTTAATTTGTAATAGGTATTGGAAACTAGAGTGTAAATTTGATTTTTTTTTTTTTTTTGGAAATGTAATGTATGTAAGAATGTAAAACACCCTACACCGAGAGGTAAAAGGAGCAAGATTATATATAACGTGGTCCACAGGAGGACGCACCATAAGGATAACCAAATAGAATAGAAAGATCCGCTAATGCTGTGATCGCCGGCACGCTAAAACGTTGTTT